>BQNB010083141.1:0-29118 GCA_026074375.1 Tanacetum coccineum
AAAACGTCAACAATAATGTTGGTGAATTCATAGGTTTAAGTAAAAGCAGTATTAAAATAATTCAAGTAATATTTCAGTAAGAAAAGTAGCGTTACAACATTTCAAAGTATTATTTCCAAAATCCAAGTAGTGAGTCAATAAATCAAGTAATGTTTAGTAGTGGACCACAAGATTTAAGTAATAGTAAACTACGAAACAAATTTAGTAGTCCAAAACATGTATAATTGCACTAAGCTCATAACCCCGAAACTTTAACCAGTTTTGTGCCCTTGAGAAAATATAGGATGCTTGCCAACAACCTAACTGTCCTCACAATGTTAAATGCACCATGGTAAACTTGTGACCAGAAATTCAAGGCTGGGATTATCAGTCCCAATAGATCTATGCATAACACTCGCGCTTGCTACATTAGCAATTAACAGTTCATGATTGGTAAGGACTTAAATGGCAATGCGGTAACTTAGGCAATAATATTCAGGCAATAATCTGGATAACATACAATTTGAAAAGCACTTGTGTCCAAAGTAAAACAAGTAATGTGTTCAAAACTCTCAGTTTTCATATATAAGAATTCAGTGATCTCAAATCATGTAGTAAGCAAATCAAGCTTTAGTAAATTCATGAGTAAACAACCATGTATTAAAAATCATGTAGTAAGCAAGTAAAAGTTTTAGTAAAAATAGTCATGTAACGCTTATGTAGTAGAAATCTATAAATTTTCTTAGTAAAACGAGCATGTATTCTCACCCCGAAAACTGGTTTATGAAAACCATTAAAAGAGAAAAGGCGGGGCTATGAACTCACCGAGAAGCAATGAAGTATCGAACAAAAATTCAACAAGGAGAGAATGGTGACAACGTCTCACCCGCGATCTATAATGATGGTGCGCGTATAAAAGTTTATTTATAAGAAAATTGCAAAAAATGCATAAGTATGTCAAATATATATATTCTGACATATATGAAATCTTATATCGTTGAATCCATGAGTGCACCAAACTTACTTATTTATACCCACTAAAATAATCCACCTTAGGTTTTGAAGAATCATGTAATCTTATGATCTACCAAGAACAAGAGAAAGAGATGTGGGTTGTAATGGATGGAATGGATGAATTGTATTATGTATGTAAATGAAAAAATGAAACAACCAACCCCTCTCCAAGGCTAGGAGAGGGATTATATAGTACATGGATTAGCCGGCCCATGGGCTATGATGGGCTTCCCATGGGCCTTGGGCCAGATTAGATTACTAATCTAATCATTACATAAACTACGAGCTAAGACTATTACAACTTGGAAGTGACCGACACTTTTTGTGTTTCCAACAATCTCCCCCTAAGGGAGGTCACTCCAATTTACATGTAACTTTTAAACCTAGCATACTATGCTTCATCTTTAGTCTTTAGCTCGTACTCTTGACTTTCTCTTTGAGTATGTTGTAGTGATCATTGATTTTTGGATTGAGCTTGTTCCTTGAACTTGTATTTGACATTGTGATCTTGAGCATCTTGAGATCATCAACTAAGCACAATCTCTTTGCCATCTTGAAACTTTGCCATCTTGTGAACTTGTGACTTCTAGACCGACATGCTCATACCTTTCTTGAATGGTTGTCTTGAAAAGCTTTCAATGCTACGTCTTTCTTGAGATTCGTTAACTATAATACTTTGTCACTTCGAGAAAGACGTTTTTTATCAGAGTAGCGGAAGTTTTGAAATATGTATTTGAGCCTTTCATGAAGTCCTTATGTTTGTCTATCTGGTATGAGCCTGTGGCTATGGATCTTGTGAGCCAGCTAGAATCAGGAACCTCCACCACCATCTTTAATTAGCCTGCATGAAAACAGTTAGCAATAAAGTGGGGGGATTCAATTTAAGAAGAATCTTCTTGACAGGATTTCCAGCTGTAGTATTGAATCTTTCTAACACATAAATATTAGATTCATCGTACTCAGCATGTTCTCATTATCGGAACGTATCTCAAGAGACACACGCTAAGATGTGAACCAGTACGTTACTATTCTCACCGGAGTTTGATATTGAAAATCGATTTGAAAATCAATCGAAGTGGTCACTTGCTAAAAGCTGATTTTGTGGACAACATCGAGAGTTTAAGCAATTCAAAATCCTTTAACTGTTGATCCATAACCTGGAACAAGTTTGATTCATAAAGAATCGCACCATTGTTGCTTTCTAGTTGTCACAAGCTTGATTCATAAGAATCGCACAAGTCACCTACCATGAGCTTGTTTGATGTTGGCTCAAGCAGGATTTCCATCTTCATTGTGAATACCTAAGTATCACTCGGATGTTCTGGCAAAATCACAAGGATCTTGCGTAGGACTCTAATGATATTACTTGATATTCACATTGTGTGAGATAACAAGCTAAATTATGACAAGTGTCCTAATGAGATTAATGGATGATCTCTTTTGGCTCTAGACTCAATAGTGCACTTTTAATTTTAGTGATCGGAGGCTGGAGCTGAGTGCCACCTTTTCAATATCAACTAACTCGGAGTGAGAAAGTCAATAGAAATGAGTGTATCTCTGTGAGTTTTGAAACAAAGTCTTTCCAACTTTGAGTGGCTGGGAGGGGTTTGTGCATAGCGTCACTGGGTCCATGACTGTCTTCAAATGTTCAGACAACACAAAGTGTTATACAGCATATGTATTGACCCGGTTTCTGCCTAAGTGTATGGAGGGCTTCTTTCTTTTCACCCTTTATCCTTACATTTCTTTTTCATTCTTCAACCCCTTCAATGCTTACCGAGACTTCATAACTAACACCTTATTGGGTTTGTTCCAGTGTTAGCTCCATCTCAGTCGGCATTATTCCCGATTCTCACTTTTTCTCCTTTTTAATCATACCTAAGGACTTCTACACTAACTAGTGGATATCCCTGGGTAGATCCCTCCGGTTCTGGCTGGATCATGGGATTTGAATACCTATACCTAACCACCTTATAACTCCATAAAATTAAGTACATGGTCGGTCTTTTAGGGTATTCCATCACCATTACAAACCAAAATCATTGAAAAATTCATTCAAAGTGTTTGATATAAATATCAAAAGGTTTACACTTTGAATGTTTTTAATCATCACTAAAAGCTCCCCCTTAACATGTGCATCGTAATCATAGTACATGCTAAGCGTGGAGTGCATCGAGTCCATTTTAATTGATTACTTCTGTCAATATACATTAAGTCCAGGTTAATCACATTTTCTCCCCTTATCCAAAATGTTAATCCCTTGATATTTTGGATATCAATTGATTAACCATTCAGGGACAAAATGATGTATTCTAGCAGAATGGAACATATTATTGCTCCCCCTCAACTTTTGAGGGATTATAAGATGGTGCCGAGTACAATTATTTGAAAGATTTTGAATTTACTAAGAAATTCTTGTAAAATTTGTACTCGAGCACATCTTATTTTTCACATAAATCTAACTAGATAATAATTATTAACTATTCAAGATAAGATTATTTACGAGGGTTTGACCTTATAAGATGAGAACAACATATGATAAATCATATGGTCCTTTGAAGCAGCCGTAAGTCACCCTCGTATGGTCTTCCACCAACAAATCTCTCTAAAGCTCCGATGATCCTCGTTCTTTTATCTTTGATAATTGCTGAATCATAGCTCTTGCATTTGTTTTGTCACATTGGCTCCAAAAAGTCTGAGGCATATACTCCATTCTGATTCCCTTGAGGCGATCATTCAGAGCAGTCCGAACATCATCGAGAGTTCATGCTAAACGTGTGTAGTTCAACCAATGCGCATCAAATCTATTCTTCTTTGTCTTTGTTCTCATAGATGAATCCTATGGGATCAGAGTATGGTGTGTAAGCGTCTCGTCTTCTAAATTGGATCTGTACGTGTCAGGCTTTGTGAGGTTGAGTTTCTTTTGATAGCTTTCAACACCCAATTGAAGGTCTTCCACACGCCTTTGGATGACACCACTTCTTGTGAACATTCTTAAGGAGACATTAAATGCTAGACGTTCTTCAACTGTTGAGAATTTGTCACTTTCCTTGCACAAGAAGGAAGCACGCATGTCTTCATGTCTTGTGGATCCGAAGTCTGTGGAAATCACCTTCTTTGAACTTGTAAAGAATGTCGTCATCCCTACATACAGTGATCCAGTCAAGATGCTTGTAGTTTTGCCATTCGACTATTTCCACCTTTATGACAGCAATAATTCTTCTTTTTGAGTAGACGTCACCAGCTGATTCCCTTGTGGTCGCAAATGCATAGAATTGTCTTCGCTTCTTGCCCTAATGTGAGATTCCCCAGAGAGCGAATTTATCGTAGCTGACTATCACTTGACTCCACATTGAGTTGGGCACTAAGTCTTTTATCCATTTAATATGCCCGTAATCTGTAGCCTTGGTTTTTGTAACTGAAGTAGAGTACTTGCGGCTTGACTCACCACCACGTAGGTACTCAAGGTCGTTATTGATGAAGTGATGAAACGGTATGACATGTCGACCTTGAGAATTTGGAACCAACGGTAGTGGGCTTTCGCCAAATCATTGAGGTATTGGCGTCCTTGGGGTGATCTAGTCCAATTTTTCTGTTGTGGCTTTGAGAACTTCTTCAAAAAGTATTCAAGTTCAGTCAAGCTCTTGCATGTTCCTTTCATCAGCTCAAATGTTGGACCTGCTAACAATTCAGGTGTTAGTGTTGTAACATTTAGCCGGTTCATCACAAAAGTTGAGAAGTCAAATGTTGTGTCTGTTAGCTCATCGAATGACTCTCGAGGGTCTTGTCTTCTTGCCAGATTGCTTAGCCAAGGTTGGACAGATTCATGAACAGCAGGTACAGACTTGTTCCATGCATGATCAGGAGAAGGTAGTCGATTAGGTTGTTGAAACCAGTCAGGAAGAGGATGGACTTCTTCTTCCGTTTGTGCATCATGGACACCTGTTTCAAACTCCTGATGTGCAGGTGCTTCAAAGACATCTGTAGATTGCATAGTTTCCTCTACTGGAGCAGATTGGCTAGCAGAATGCTTATGAGTCTTAGAACCTGTAATAGTCTTTCCTGCTGTCTTGGTTGTCTTTTCTCTTGGAGCACTGGTAGATTCAGGTTCTTTTCCTGACCTTCTTCTTTTGGACCCCCGGTCTGTTCCAGCGGAGGGTTCTTGATCATCATCTGCTCCGTCTCGAGGTCTTTTTATTGTGACCGTATCGCCATAAGTATCTAGCAGAATTTTGTCGGCTTCATACGCATCAACTAATGCCTTGTGGAGCTGCCTTTGGATGTCAGACCTGTTGATAGATTTGTTAGCTTCCATTTTGTCAATTAAGATCTTTTTCAGCTCTAGTTCTGAAAGATTAGCAGCTACAGCATGAGACGTCTTGGCTTCCTTTGAAGATCGTACCAGAACCTCAGACTCGAGTTGTTCGTTCACTAACTTCTCAATTTTTGGTGTGATCTTTGAGACTTCACTCTTGACTTGTTCCTTGATTACTTTCTTCATTCCTTCATCGATTGAATCAAGAGGAATGTTGATTTTCAGCTTGAGCCTCTTCTCGAATTCTATCAGACTTCAGTTGGACTGCAACATCTACTGCTTCCTTCATTTTATTTGCCAGGTACTGGTCAACAATGCCAGGAATAGAAGAGAGTGCTTCAGCATATTGATTTGTTTGTTTGAATTCCGAGAAGTTGTCTTCTAAAGCTTTTAGTCTGTTATCAAAACCAAACAACGAACCAAAGTCAGGAAGATTTTGAAGTGAGGAGCTTGGGGTAGTAGCCGGTGTCAGGATTGGTGGTTGTTGTAATTGAATGAAGAGAGGAGTCGGTGTTGGAGGACGATTGGTTGGTGCAAAGAAGGATGGCTCCGCAATGGCAGTGACAGGAATATCTATTAGAGAGGTAGCTTGAGCATTATGTCCAAATATAGCATCAACACCGGTATCTTGATTTGGATTTAGCATGTTGGAGACGAAGCCAGATGATACAGAAGAGCTCTGTTGTTGACCATCAGGATTTACCAGAGTTAGGGTCACATGAGTGTCTTTAATTTCCTGGGTTGCTTGAACCTGGGGCAATATAACATCTGTCATTACATCATCTCTTCCTTCAAGATTGGCATTGGTATCTTCGACCGCCTCATTTCCTTGATCCTCTACATATGTAGCATCTTCATCCGACTTTGCTCCTTCAACATCCATCCCTTCAACTTCATTGTCACTGTCTTCGTCATCTGATGATGAAATACGAGAGGGTGTATGAACTATAGGATCGAAGGTATCATCTTCATCAGTTTCCTCTTCATGTATTATTTCATCATCATGAGTTGTGAGCTTTGGATGGATAAAATCATCACCATCATCTTCTGATTCAGTCTGTTCTTCATCATCATCATCTTGAGCGTTCTCATCATCGTCATGTACATCATCATCTTCATCATCCTGTGTAGTCTCATTAACGTCATTTTTATCTTCATCTTCATCATCTTGAGCTTTCTCATCATCTTGATCATCGTCACTTGATTTCCAGGAGATATCATCATCTGAGTCATAATCAGGTGCATCGGGAACCCCTGGTGTAACACCAGTTCCTTCATCTGCACCAGAACCACTGGCATGAGAGCTGTGAGTTTCTTTACGGCTTCTTTTTGTGATTATCTTGAATTTCTCAGCCTCTGTCAAAACCGCCTTAGAGATAGTCTCCAATTCTGTAGCCTTCTGGTTCCCTTTTCCAGACTTCTTTTCTTTCTTTTCTTTAGGGATTGTGGGAGGCTTCTGCGTAGTGGTTGTATCTGTATCAGCTTTTTTCTTACTTCCTTTTGTCTTTGGAGGAATCATTCCTGAAGCAATAGCATAATACTCTTTGTATGATTCAGAGTTACAGATGTCCTCGTTGGTTAATGCTAACACTTAGGCAAGATAGTCCCGTCAACTAGGGGTCCTTTCATATCCTTGAGATGACATTTATTGTTGTGAACATTGGGTCATCTCTGGCATAATGCCAATTTACCTTGTTTCTTCGAGGAATTGAAGGGTCTTTATCCATGACAAAGTTGACGACTAACTTGGTGAAACGAGGATAGTACATCGCATTGCCCTTCTTCGTATTTTTGTTCTCAATCTGGTAGATGAAGTCCTCCCACAGAAGATATGCATAATCAACATTTTTATTATTGTACATACCCCACAAGATTTAAGCTTGAGAAAGACGAAGACTGTCATAGGATGGTTTACCACTGAGACATTTGTTGATGATAGCAGCAAATGATCTCCAGGGTTGATGCAGTTTATTGACATTGACGTCAGTGATCTTCCTTATTTCTCCAGAGTGACCAAGACTGGCTAGAAATGCGAGAATCTCCTTCTCAAGAGGTGGTTCTTCAAACTTCTTATTTATGACTTTAGGGCAAATTTGAAGAATGTCTCTGAATTGATCAAGATTGAGAATGTGCTTTTTGTTATTCATCTTGAATCTGACAGATCGGTTATGAACATAAGCAGAGGCCCAGAATTCTTGCATATAGATCTCTGGAGCATCAGCAGTGACTTGGAATGCCTTGTAGAAAGGAGTGAGTTTTAACACATCGTAGACTACTTGAAGAGTTGCTTCCTTTGATGTGACATCCGAGCTTAATCGAAGATTACATTTACCAATCTTAAGTCGGTCGGTAGGAGCAACTAACGCATCATCCAAAGCGATCTGATCCGCTATTGAGATTTCCATGAGTCTGTTTAAGAAAGAGTGAGTGCAGTTTATAAGGAGACACAATCATTCATTCATGAGAACCTTTATGACTTTTAGCACTTTTGAAGATCAATCATCTTAGATAGACTAATAGCGTATGAGACAAAGGCACCTATCCTAACAACTAAGTTGAATGTAGTTAACCTTGGTTTTGTCAAGCTTTTACTGTCTATTTTAAACTAAGAGATTTGTTTAATTTAATCTTAGTTAGAAAAAATCTGATCTTAAGTGTGTTATGTCAAAAAATTGGTTAAGTGTTGATAACATCTTCACTCGTTCGGTCCTCAAAGAAACACCTTGATCTGTTTCCACTAAATGTCACTCGTTCGGTCCATATAAACAAACACTCGTTCGGTCCATATAATCATACATTCGTTCGGTCCTCACTATGAGTCGCTCGTTCGGTCCTCACTATCAGTCGCTCGTTCGGTCCTCACTATCTGTCTCTCGTTCGGTCCTCACTATCAGTCGCTCGTTCGGTCCTCACTAGGACTCATTCGTTCGGTCCTTACGATGATTCACTCGTTCGATCCATACTGGATCCACTCGTTCGGTCCTCAATAAGATTCACTCGTTCGGTCCTAATAGTCTTTCACTCGTTCGGTCCTTATTACAAATCACTCGTTCGGTTCCCTTTACACTGACACTCGATCGGTCCATATTATGAATCACTCGATCGATTCACTCTACACGACACTCGTTCGGTCCTCATTTTTATATTTCTAGATCGATTCACACTACTAACCACTCGTTCGGTTCATACGTTATTATGCTCGTTCGATTCATGTTTATTTTTGATCGTTCGGTTTTCTTAAGGATTTTCTAGATCGACTCTAACAGTTATCTCTATTCTAGCATATCCATTAAACCATGTTATAACAATCTTTCATAAAACATATAACATTTATGCATATTTCTATGTATTCGAGCACAAAACAGTCAAGAACAAGATTAAATCACAACGAATAATAAAACTTAACTAACCTATACATATATTACACCTAATACTACAAAAGCCCCCAATCAATTTGAAGATTTAACCACATTTTGATTTTAAGAACCCTAATTTTATAATTAGGGCAATTTTTGATCAAAAATGGCGAAAACTAACAATTCTTTTGGGATTTCGAGTTGATTAGGTGATGATGATCACAATTTAAGTTATACCTTCGAGATGAAACGGAGTGAATTAGCTTGTTTGATGTGATTCGAGTGGAAAGTGTTCGTGTGTGTGTTTGAGTGTGTTTGTGTGTGTGAAGAACAGTGAAACAAAATGGGATGATGTCTAAGTTTAGCATTATTCATCTTTAGCACATTTGGTCCCTCTTGTTTAGATGATATCTAAGTTTTGCATTTAAGTTTTATAAGGTAATATCAAGTTAAACTATTTGGCACTTTTGGTCCCTAAAGTTTTATACTCGCACACCTATAGACTTAAATTTGCAAACTACACCCTAAAGGCATAAACAAATAACACATAAAGCACAATCGAGTTAAAACTTAATTAAATTTCTATATGAGATATTACGTTATAGTTTAAAATCTAATTTTTCCTTTTGACAGCTCATTTTATCATGACAAAGATATTTGACATTCTCTCCCCCTCAAACAATGACCCGTTTTTTTTAAGGGGAATGGGCTTGTAGAACATTGTTTGAGAGACAAATGTATCTTGAAAAATTATTTTCAGATGATGGATTTATTTTGTATGTACAAAACAACCAACGCCAAAGATAAATAAGATTTATCTTATTTTATTCACATAGTATGCACGAAACAGCTACAATTTTGGATATAGGAAGCAGGGTTGTGATGCCAAAGAAATCACAAGCTTTGGTGTGTTACATAAAGTAGATCATGCGACGAGAATAAATTCCGTTGTTAGGAACAACCTATCTTTAGATGACCATGTTTTACTCAGGAGAAATGTGGGTTACTTCTGATATAATAGCAAACATTTGGCATGTATTTAAAACATTTGAAACTTCTGCTCTGAACTTCATTTACAGGCTTGTATCATTGTAAAATGATATTTCTTAAGAAGTAAATGTTATCGATTTCAGAAGACAGCCATTGTAAAACTTCTCTTTTGAATTTTTTCTCATTTTTTTTTATTTTGTTATTTTGTTTTTGAAGTTTATATAAACTGAAAATCTTTTTGGTTTTTCTAATTTTATATTTTTCTCTTTTGTTTTTATAAAATTTTATAAAAATAAAATTAAAAAAAAATCTTTTTGTGTTTTATGATTTTAAGTATTTACTTATTATACAGGATATTTGAATAGGTACACCACTATTCATCACCTTCTTTGCCAATTGTTTCAGGTATTGCGTAAAACTTCGCATTCCCGGCTTGTTGATAAGAAATTCAATTCTTTCTCGCCAGAGCTTTAGTGGAAGATGTCCGCCAATTGATATACTCGTATTGACAAAGTAAAGTATCGTTCACACCATTCATCACATGCTCTTGATGAAGTGAACCTGATGTCTATATGCTTGGATCTGGAATGTTGAACGTTGTTGCCAGATAAGGCCTAATAGCGCTTTTTTATACTAGTACATTGAATAATTTTATTGAATCCCAAGCCCAGAGTCGGGAAGTTGTGATCTCATCCAAAGGACTGAGCACAAAAACAGGACCAAAAAAGCAATATTTTCAGCTTCCGTACTGGATTTCGCAGCGCTTTTCTGCCTTTTTGCTACGACCTGCTTACAAGCTCTATCACCCAAAAGTTGTATACTGCCAGATGTGCTTCGGCGTGTGTCTTGACAACCAGCATGATGATCCGCATCTGCAAATGATATTAGTGCAAAGAAGAATCCTTCGGGGGAGGATACCAAAGAACCGATGTACGGTTCTTTAGATTACAGAAAGATCCTTTTTACTGCATGAGGTGCTTTTCGTAGGCCGGCCTTGATACGGGCAACATCATGCATATGCAAATTGTAGGTCAGGCTAATGGATGTAAGATAAAGGGGGGGCCAATCAGACCACGATAGTGTGATGGATCTCTGCTTTCCCATATTTTTCCTATCAGTTTTGGACTTTTCCACCATGGGAGTATCCAATGGGTCTCAAGAGTCATGACTTATTTTTTAGTGATTCAAGAGTCATATTTAGATTGGTTTATGAAGCATTACCTTGGTGACTTTGAGAAATCTGTAGTCCTAAGAAAAATGAGATTTTACCCATCATCGACATCTTGAATTTTGAACACATTATTTTAGCGAATAGATCACAAAGTTCAGGAGTAGATGCAGCAAAGATAATATCATCGACATAGATTTGTACCAGTAGAAGTTCGTTGCCTTCTCTACGGATGAACAGAGTAGGATCCACTGAGCCTTTGGAGAAGTCATTGGATATCAGGAATGAAGACAACATATCATACCACGCACGTGGAGCTTGTTTCAACCCATAAAGAGCTTTCTTAAGCTTGTAGACGTAGTTAGGTTTGTCTGGATCCACAAATCCGTCCGGTTGGCTAACATAAACTTCTTCTCGCAGATTACCATTCAGAAACGCAGTCTTCACATCCATTTGATAGATGACCATGTTCATGTGAGCAGCAAACGCTAGAAAAATTCGTATAGCCTCTAATCTTGCAACCGGAGCGAATGACTCTTCGAAATCGATACCCTCCTCTTGGCGATAACCACGAGCGACCAACCGAGCCTTATTTTTCAGAATACCTCCTAACTCATCAAGCTTAACCTTATAGATCCACTTAAGAGAGATGACAAATGCTTTGTCAGGAGGAGGAACAAGTTCCCAAACCTCCAGACGTTTAAATTCATGAAGTTCCTCTTGCATAGCTTCAATCCAACATGCTTGAGTTAATGCGTCTTTGTAGTTCTTGGGTTCAACTGATGTTAGAAAGGCATCATAGTAGCAGAATAAGGCTTGTTCATGGAGTTGTAGTCGTGTGGAAACTGGTCTGTCGAGAGCACCGATTATATTCTCAAGTGGGTGATCCTTCGTCCATTTGCTATTGTGTTCAGAAACTTGGTGATCGGGAGGCACAATTATATGAATAACGTCTGATGATGAAGATTGATCAGAAGTAACTTCTGGAATTGGAATACCGAAGTACGGATCATTACCCATATGTGCAACTTCACATAATCATGATTATCGTCTTCAACCTATGAGAAATAATTGGAGTTTGAGTTCTTTGGTGTGTGATGAGAGTTACTTGAGTTATGGTGCATCTTGATCAACTGTAGTTGAGGAAGAGTGACGACAGATGAATGACACAGCTGTTTTAGGTGCAACTCCTTCAGGATTTGGAGCAATGACTTCTGGTGATTGTAAATCAACATAAGGCAGGGGATTAAGTGACTCATCAAACATTGGTTGAAACAACAAATTCCAGTCAGATCACGAAGGTGGTACAAATGGTGTTGAGAAGAAGGGTTAGCCCACGAAAGTCCTGAACTGATTGATGCAGGAGTCATTTCAAGAAGTGCGGGTCTGAATGCTGTGTTCAGAAGCCACGCGTCAGCTCTTCAAATCAACATGAATGGTTTCAATTTTCGTCTGGGACGTCTGTTGTAAATCCTGGATATGCTTTTTCGTGGGTGATATCAATGAAAATACCAATATCAGCCTATGGTTGTTTTTTTTAGTTGTAACCTGCCCTTAATTCTCACTATCATTCGTTGGATAGCAAAGTGCACCAAAACACATGTAGATACGATAATCGGGAGGTTTGTCGTGTAAAAGCTGTATGGTGTTTTATCGTGACGACGACGTTCATGGAACGATTTTTGGGTATAACAGGATGTGGCTACGCTTATGCCCATTAGAAATAAAAGGACCTTTTGCATAAATTAACATAGTGCCGGGTGCTTCAATTAGCGCTACGATTTCGTCTTTTCAACAACAACGTTTTGTGTGGAGAGCGTGCAAACTGATGTTTTATGAGAGATGCCAACCTTCTCTTAATAATTCAAGCAATGTCTGCATTAACAAACTCAGTTCCATCATATCTGTTCTGCCGATGTGACTTTAACTGTTTCCTTTAAGCCGTAAATTGGATCTCTTAAAAAAGGTTGTATATTAAATAGCATGGTGCATCATCTTTTGATCGCAAACATTTTACCCATTAATTCGAGAGTAGTCGTCGACAATAATCGAGGATGTACTTCATTTCCTTTGGCACCGTGTCACGAATTGGCCACATCTGATCCATATGAAACAATAGAGTTTTTCTTGATTGGTGTCCTCAGATTTGGGTTTGTGGGTTTCTTTGAATTTTTGCCTAATGCACATGCAGCACATAAGTGATCCTTCTAAAACTTGAGCTTTAGGGAGGCCTCGACTAGTCCATGTCTTGCAAGATGATTATTAGCACAAAAGTTCAAGTGAGATTGACGACGAAATGCCACTAACAAGGACTGTTTTTAGCTTGCCTTTGACAATAGACAAAGGGGAGAGGATGCCATTCATATTCCACAAGTGAGTGTGTATAAAGATTGTCCCTTGAGATACCCGTCAATACAAATCAACACCGTCTAGATTACGGAATGAAGCATGTGTGTTGACGACAAAGCCACTTCGAGTTGGAATATCAGTATTGTCCCCTAGAAAATCGATTATGCCCAAGTCCCTTCAAACGTTAATAAAACGCATGAAATGTAAACTTTCCCAATCTGATAGTCTCCAAACCCATTATCTTTGCAACTTGATCATTTCGAATTTATACTATACCAAGAATTTAAGATGAAATTGGTGAGCTGTAGAGCGATTCCGGTCATAGTGCTTCGAGCTCATCCGGAATCCAATAACAGAGGACGATTTGGGACAACCTGCATTCATTTAGAGAAGTAGATGAATATTGGTTTTTGAGATCCCCAGGATGTACTGGGTTCATGTTTGGGTTAGCAGACATTGGCTTTAAAACCTTTGTTGCTAACGGGAATCAGTATTTTTATTCTTCTCTAGGTTTCCTTGAGTTTTACCAATTTAACCACAGGTTTGGGTGATTCTGAGTCTAGAAACTATTGGTTTCTAGAGGCACTTCATTAGTAGTGGTTATCCTAGTTAATAGGGCTACGCTATTTCCTACAATAGTGAAGTCTGTTTTGCTCAAAGTCCAACCGGTAGGTCTACAAATATTATCCATATCTGAGTGATCACTTTTCTGTTGGTTTTCCAAAATAGCTTTCTTAGCTTTATGCTGCTTAGGTTTAGCACGAAATTTCACATACAATCATAGATATTAGAAACACACAAATTATCAGAGAATGCATCATTACTGTTATCACAGACTTAATCAGAATCATTTGTTTCTTGGATATTCTGCCACTGACCCAGAACCTTTAACGTAACTAGTACAATTCCTTTTATTCAACTTGATTTAACGGTCTAGGGTGAGCTTCTTCTTTATTCTTCGAATTACAACTAATCATTCTGGTATTGCCTTGAAGGCTTTGATCGCTAGGCACTAGTAGAAAGTCTTTCTCTGTAGAATGCAAACACACGCAGTATGGTTCTTTTGTTAGGAAATTATGTTCGGAAAGTTCGAGTCTGTTTTTGTGTTTTCTGTGGATGTGAGTGATTCGGCAAACCTAACTTTCTTGTCCTTTTTCCTTGGTGTGACCTCAACTATTTGAGGACCAAAATTGTTGATGCTAGGGAAGATCTACTTATGTGTGAAAGCAAATCCTGATGGACCTTTGGTTTCTATACCTAAAACGCACGACTCTAAAAGTGAATCGTGAGGATAATTAGCTTTTACATGTTCGACTATATCCCTAAGGACCAAAGCTTCTTCCTGAGTGTGTTTAATATATGAGGAGTGAGCAGTCCTTTTATTCAACAATTTGGGCGTGATTGGTTCCATATTATCCTTAGACACATTTGGATCAACAGAGTGGGGTCTCAATGCCTCATTTTCTACAGCTTTTTCTTTAAGTTTCCGTAACTTATTTTTTTTGGGGCTGCTTATAACCAAACCTTGTCCTGAAGTTTTGCATTTAAATTTAGAAATTTCACCCAGACTTTATATGGACTTGTAAGATTAAGCATCTCATTGTTCTTTTGATTTAGAACAGTTTTGGTTTAATCGAGGCTCATAAAGTTGCTTATAAGTCTGTTTCAATATGCTCATTCTCAGCAACATGTTTTGTCACTCTATGTTCCCAATTCAATGTTACGAGTTCCAATTTCATTCATGTCCATTTTGACTTTAGGCTCATCCACATTTTCATTTAAGGACTTAATTTGTTCTTTTAACTTGACAATGACTGTGTCTTTTGCTTGGATGAGCTCTCAATTAACTTAAATTCTAACAACTGAGTAAAACTTGGAGCATTTTGATTTTAAAACACTCGTTTTCTAGTTGAAAAATTTCCTGATTAAGTTGAGAATCAGCTTCTAAAGGATTGCAATTTTTTCATAGAAGTCGTAAAACTCTTGCTAGTTTTTCGTTAAGTTTCTTTATCAACAAAATCCTTTTTATTGAGAAGCTCAGTTTTACTGACAGTTCAAGACACCTTGACATTCATTCACATTTTTTAAAACCTTATTCATTCAGAGATAATTTAACAACAGTTTTATACAATTTATTATCAATGGTTGTGCTAAGAGTCGTTTTTTTTCACTCAAAAACTTGATTTCATTTTACTTCGACTAGTTTTGGAACTCCAAGCGATGTTGTTCGACAGCCTCCTATCCATTTGATAAAAGATTTTGGACATCGAAAGTTCTTCAACCAAGTATTGGTTGAAGTTATTGAAGATATCTTTTAATTCTTTTTTAAGTCGGAAATGATTTCATCTCGAAACAGTCTTTGTGTGTTTAAACCCCCACGTGCCCTCAGTGATAGCTGTGGCAGTTGTTCTTTCTTTGACAACTTGATCAAAGCCAAGGGTAAGATACGTTGAGCTTTTTCAAGCTAGTATTCACCTACTTACTTGGAGGACGTTCTTTGGGAACCTCAGCTTATTGACTGTTTTGTTGAAGAATGAGGTGGGTCTAAAGATGGGACCGAAGTCGCTTTCCAATAGGCATGTTCACTATATAAATCAGATTGTCGAACAAATCGTTTGTAGTAATCGTTATTAAGAATGGCATAATTGATGGGTTTCGTGTTCACTCTATGTTTTTCAAACAATGGATCTTGTTCTTTCAAAAGCATTTTTGAACGACTCTCTTCACAAAGCATTAATGTTTCATCAGAATCAGGAATCACAATAGTATCCATTTTAAGAATGGTATTCCCGTCATACAGCTTTGGCTTTGACTCCCGAGCTTTCTTCAGATAGAAAGGTTTTTCAAAAACGATTGCTTGTTTCACGGAATGATCATAACAGATTTTTGGATTTTAGTCATCATATGAACAGTTTGCGCAGATTGACCTCTTTTGAAAATGATGTTATCAAGTTGCTTAATTTTCTTTTCTAAAGCAATTTCTCTATCAATATTTCTGTTTTCTTCCATTTTTAAATCATTTTTGAGATCAGAAACTGTTTTCATTAAAGAATCCTTTTCTTGCACTTGTTCGAAAAGATTTTGCTTAAGACGTACAATCTCGGCATACTGTTCATTTGATCCTGAAAAACTGTTTTCAACATTTTGCATTTCTTTCAAATCTTTAACCTCTTCTTTATATCTGTCAAGCTCGGAAGTTCAAGGCTTGATTGGCACTTTTATATTACCAGATGAACATGTTGCTGTGCGTCACTTGGGTAGTTAATTGTTCAAAACATATATAATATAATTGACTTCTTTGTTGAGCAGACAGAGTAGACAGTCTGGACGTTTCTTGTTGTGCTTCATAGGTACTGAGAATAAGAATGATATTGCTATACTAGTTGATTTCAGTTTCTGACTAACTACATTCATATAGACTGTTCAGGAAATCGTCATTATATGCTACTTTGGATTAAATTAAATCATTAAGTCAGATATCTTTTTGGAGATTGAGTACCTTAGTGAGTGGCATCTGAGCAATTCCTGGAAGATTTGCCATAAGAGCAATCTGACTGAGTTGATTTCATCAAATTAGTGTCATAGGCATCCAGAATCATCGGCTTGTAAGCAGCATTGTGGGTGATGACTGTACGTGAGAAGGTTGAATGGTCAAGAAGTCCTGGATTCTGCACAAAAATTGCTATTTCTTCCTCTGATTAAAGCTTTGTACCACTTGATTGAGCTTGCACCCACAACACCTTTTAGTTGAACCTTGTTTCATTCATCCCTTTTCCTCTTGGGCTAGTACCACTGCTTGGCAATATGACCCTCCCCTTTGCAATTGTAACAAATAACAGTCCGTTGTTTCCCCATGTTGCTACCACTTGCACCAGGTGTATTTTCTTGTTGTTCCAGCAGCATAAGTAGTTTGTCTCCCATGAACAGGTTGCATAGTTACTTTTCCATCATAGATGGTAGCTTGTTGACGAGGGGTTTGACGTAGTCTTAGTGATATGATTGTTGGTGAGTAGGATACCGGATGTGACAACTGCAGTAAGAATGACATCATGTGATTTAATTGCATCATTGGATATCCCCTTTCTGACACTTGAGAACAACTAGACCGGAGTCTGGTTGGGAAAATTTAGGTTGTTGCTGTTGATAGGCTGTGGGAGCATATTCCACTTGTGGGATTGATGGTTGTGGAGAATAAACGTTGTGGTGACCGGTGGATTGGTACTCATTTGATGGATAATATTAAAAGAGGTGTGATTGATGGTGTGATATTGTTGGAGTTTGATCAAGGTGTAACAAAACTGTGAAGACTGCTATGGTGAAAACATGAAGTTGAGATAGAGGGGTACTATGGGTCGAGTGATGTGATGAGATTGATAAGCTGGCTGAGTTAATTGGTGAGATGCAACTAAAGCAAGAGGATCGGAGTTGCGTTCATGCATCAAACGAACTTCATTTGCATGTCTTTCTGTGTTGCAGGTAACATGAAGTGATAACATTGGTAGTGTGCAAGTCTTTGACCAATTTAACATTCAGTAACAAAATTTGCTCCATTCATTAGGAAGAGTGTTTAAGAACTTGGTGTTAACTTGAAACTGCTTTCAATGCATTTGTAGTGTTCATATCATTGAGTAACAGAGTGAACCTCAAGTAGTACTCATGTAGGACTCTCCTTTCTTTAAGTGAAACTTATCGAATTACATCATACACTTGCACTCACGTTCTTGGTTGTTAAATGAGTTCCTTGCATTAGCAGTTTAATTCTTCTCCCAAAGAATCTTTTGCCACACGATGTTGACTCACCAAGAGCATAGATTTCAGTTGGTAGGCCTTGGAGAATGATGTTTATTTGCTTTGATGTCGCAATCTGCTTGAATGGCTTCAGCTGGAGTTAGTTCAAATCCTATTCCTTATGCCTTGTTACTCAATTCAGTGATTTGAAGGGCCAAACAAGTGGTCCTTTTTCATACAGATGCAGAATCATTCTTCCATTGTGTCTATTCAAACTATAAAGTTCCATTCTGCTTTTCCATGAATCATCAAGGTGTTTTTCAAGACGGTGGTTTGTTGTCTCCTCCAGAAAGAAGTGACTTATCCGCAAGAGTCGTCATTTGTGGTATCAAAAAGATTACAATTTGAATCGATCTGGTGGTAGTAGAAAGAAATTGTGTTTGGTTTTGTGATTGTTGAGTCTTGAAATGAAACTACACGGGATTTTACAATTCTTAGACAAAACCGGGAAAACAAGTGTTTGTTTCACGGGATTTTACAAGTCAAAGAAAGAACCGTATAATTTAGAAATGAGTTTGTTAAGTTTAAATTAAATTTGGTTTCACTAGTTCGGTTGACAAAAAAATGAGCTAGTTCGGTCCTACTCGTTCGGTCCTACTCGTTCGGTCCTAGTCGTTCGGTCCTACTCGTTCGGTCCTACTCGTTCGGTCCTACTTGTTGTCACTAGTTCGGTTTCTCTTGTTCGGGTCAAACTAGTTCGGCCGACAAAGATTAGCTCGTTCGGTTCCCAAATAGAAATAGCTAGTTCGGTTCCCAAAGAGAATAGCTCGTTCGGTTCCCAAATAAGATTAGCTAGTTCGGTTCCCAAAGTAAACGGCTCGTTCGGTTCGAACTACAGTAATCTAGTTCGGTTCTCCTCGTTCGGTTCCAACACTAGAAATCTCGTTCGGTTCTCCTCGTTCGGTTCCAACAACTACGAAACTCAAATTTTCAAAACTCAAAAAGACATGATTTTTAATGGTTTTTAGCAAAAAAAATCTTGTACAACTAGTGTTACTAACCTTATAGGAACAATAAAAATGAATACTTTAAGGTTTTTAAGCCAAAAAATTTCAATCACTAATTTGCTCTTTGTAAAGGTTTTTGAACACAAATCAAACACAAAAACTAAACACATCACTCCATGGCTCTGATACCAATTGAAGAATTCTAGTAATCTTATGATCAAACCAAGAACAATAGTGAGATGTGGGTTGTGATGTTAGAGAGAGATTGGATGGAAAATGGATGAATTGTATAAAATGAAATGTGGTAAAATGGAACAACCAACCCCTCTCCAAGGCTAGGAGAGGGTTTATATAGAGTCCGATAGGCGGGGGGCCCCATTGGTTATGTTAGGGCTTCCCATGGGTCTTGGGCCGGACTAGATTACTAATCTAATCATTACATAAACTACGAGCTAAGACTGTTACAACTTGGAAGTGACCGACACTTTTTGTGTTTCCAACAGTTACCTTTCGTGGTGATGATAATGCCCCGTGGTTTGCCGATTTTGCAAACTACCATGCGGGGAATTTTGTGATCAAAGGGATGTCGTCTCAGCAGAAAAGAAAGTTTTTCAAAGACGTCAAACACTACTTTTGGGACGACCCCTTCTTGTTTAAGATATGTGCGGATCAAGTGATCCGGCGGTGTGTGCACGACAAGGAAGCTCTCGACATCCTCGAAGCTTGCCATAATGGACCCACGAAAGGACATCATAGTGCAAATCTCACTGCCAAAAAGGTTTTTTATGCCGGTTTCTTCTGGCCCACAATTTACAAAGATGCCAACGAGTTGGTTAAAAACTATGACTCGTGCCAGCGTCAAGGAAAAATTTCACAACGTGATGAGATGCCTCAAAATTCCATCCAAGTTTGTGAAATCTTTGACGTTTGGGGTATTGACTTCATGGGGCCATTCCCGTCTTCAAGAGGGAACAAATATATACTCGTGGCCGTCGATTACTTGTCAAAATGGGTTGAAGCAAAAGCGCTCCCCACCAATGACGCCCGAGTTGTTTGCAAATTTCTCAAATCTCTCTTCGCCAGATTTGGTGCCCCTCGTGCAATCATAAGTGATCGCGGAACCCATTTTTGCAATGACCAATTTGCAAAGGTCATGCTTAAATACGGAGTCACTCATCGTCTCTCCACCGCATATCACCCACAAACAAGTAGGCAGGTTGAGGTATCCAATCGTGGTTTGAAAAGAATTCTTGAAAGGACCATAGGCGAAAACCGTGCCTCTTGGTCGGATAAACTAGATGACGCACTTTGGGCCTTCCGTACAGCTTACAAAACACCCATCGGGTGCACTCCGTACAAGCTTGTATATGGAAAGGCATGTCATCTACCGGTTGAGTTGGAGCACAAAGCTTACTGGGCCCTTAAGCATACAAACTTTGATATCAAAACCGCGGGTGATCACAGAAAAGTTCAGCTCAACGAACTTAATGAACTTCGTGATCATGCCTATGAAAACTCTTTGATCTATAAAGAGAAAACAAAGAGAATCCATGACTCCAAGATCAAAAATCGCGTTTTCAACGTCGGTGATCGAGTCCTCCTCTTTAACTCTAGATTGAAGATTTTCTCGGGCAAGCTTAAGACCCGCTGGAGTGGACCATTCACTATAACCTAAGTTTTTCCATATGGCACTGTCGAGTTATCCCAAAACTCCAGGCCAAATTTCAAAGTAAATGGTCATCGTTTGAAGCACTACTTTGGAGGGGACGTACCACAATTGGTAGTCCCGGATCTCCAGACATTCCCCATGGACCAATAAATTTGGGGACGGGTCAAGCATAGCGACCTTAAACAAGCGCTTCGTGGGAGGCACCCCATGCTTATCAGTAGTAGTATTATGTAGTAATGAATAAGTGTTTTTGTGTGAGGAGGCTCGCCTCTTCCATTACCCGTGTTTTGTGTTTTGTGTTGTATGTCCAGGATTTCCCGGATTATGAAGACTCTCGTGCTCGCGGCTTTGCCCTTCACTCACAAGAGATTCACATCCTCGTCTTCATTTTAGGAATCCGATATCCTAATCTTATCGACTAACGTTTTATCTTTTGGCACACTTAATAAACGGCCTTAGATTTACATAGGTACCCTTTTAAAACATCGAGGATGATGTTTAGTTCTAGTATGGGGGCATCGAGGACGATGTTTAGTTCTAGTATGGGGGGATCTTCGATTTGATTTTTGCCTGCAGCCGTTGTTGTCACGTAATCCCGTTTTTACCACCAAAATTTTTGCAAAAATACCAAAAAAATGAAAAAAATTTAAAAATTTTCAAAAATAAAATAAGTGTTTTGTCACAGTTTTGACTTTCCCAATGGGTAGAATGAGAATAAATTTTGACTCGATCGGGCGTGTTGAGCCCTAGCTTTGTTCCTTAACCATTAATAAACAAAAGTTTATTAGGCTAAGCATTCGCGGATACCTTTATTAAGGAATGTTTGAAATTTGCGAAGATCGGAAAATGAGTAGTGATTACTTACAAGTAGGATGCTAAACAAGGATTATTTGGAAATCTTAAAAGCTTATAAGTGTAACTTGTCGCTTTTTCTCCCAGAAGCTCTTAACCTGACTAATAAACGTGCTTAATTTTGCTTTAACTTTAAACCGACATTTTCTAAAAAGAAGCTCTTTCGGAAACGAAAATATTCATCTTAGTTCAGACCTTATTACTTGAGTTTCCTAAACGAAATTATTTCTCTATTATGAAAATATAAAAAAAAAATGATGATGAAAAAATAAGCAGTCTTCAAAACAAGGCCCATAGCGAGATAATAAATTAGTAGGTGTTATCAAATAAAAGCCGTTATCAGACTAAGTCACTACATCTTGTCGGAGGCGTGGCCGATGTTGTAGTCATGTAAATGATGACGGTAGTATATAAATAGGCAATAAATGAAATTTTAATGGTTTAAGATTTCTTTTTGTTTAAACTCAAGTATAAATTATTGAAGTAAAATAACTTGCTTAAAGACTCAAAAGTTGTTGGTTTGCCGTCGGTAGATTATTTCGATTAAATTTCTCACGTGGGGTGTCAAAAAACCTGGGCACTTAGCTTATAAGGGGCTAGGACGTTCCGAGAAGAAAGTCGCTACTGAATAGTCTCACAATTAGATCATTAAATTTTTGATGTTTGCGTGCTTTGAGTAGTATTGTTTATTTAACGGTAAATCTAAGAAATTCTGCCTAAAAGGGTGGAGTATCCCGCTATTACATTGCTAACATATCTCCTGTGGGGTTCTCACCTAATGACCAAAGTCGAACACGGCTGGGATCATCGAGAATAATGCTGGTTGGTGGGTGATCTAGTCTTTTCCCCAGATTCTTCAGAAATCTCATTACGCACATAAACATACACTTTCCTAAAATTGTCGATCTAAAGTTCAACTTAAAATTAAGCACACTCACTCTAAATTGGAATAATTGTTGGAAGCGAAAGTTGACAATTATAGGTATAAGTAATGTTTTATCATCTTACATTACTTAGCATGATTTCGTTTTTACGCTTAGCTTGGGACTAGTGAAAAATTGGGGACGATGAATTTATCCATTCGGACATCCGTAGATCATTCTATGGGCGCTTCTCATTCTATGATCTCAATGTTGATATAAAATAAAGGAAGTTAAACAGGTAGTCAAGAAAAGAAAAAAGGAAAATCCAAAAAATATTAGGGATAAGTTGAGTGTCACAAGATAAAAAAAATGGTGAAAACTGACTTGCCAAGCTATTGATTCTTTAAGTTCCCCTTGACGAACACTTATGCTACTTTCGAGGTTATTAGTCGAGGGGGATTAAGATTCTTGGTTTCTTGAGTATTTACTTCATAACATTGCGTGAGGACACGGCAATACCTTAGTATGGGGAAAATTTTTTTGGTAAATGTGCTTAATTTACACATACCTTTTTTCCCATTAAAAACAAGCTTAAAATGACTTAAACGTTACCAAAAATACATTGTATTTTGTATGTTTTGCGTTTGTATTGTGCAGGAAACGGATATTCAAGAAAAAGACGAAAAAAACAAAGCCAAAAAAACAACAAAACCATGCACGGGATGGAAAAGACAAAGTCAAATCGAAGCCAAAGTCAGTCAAAGTCAGAAAGTCAACCCAGACAAAGTCAAAAGTCAACCAAGTGGAAAGAAAATACACTTGAGGGACAAAAATTGCCAACCTCAAAGTTGAGTAATTACAAGAATAAGAAGACAAGGGCTGAATTTGGAAATTGGGGGAAGTATATCTTGAGGGGCCAAAGCTGCCAACTTATCCAAAGCCATTTTTTCCCGCCCAACTAAACCCAAGTACCACTCACGGGTTCCCTCACACTTACTTTACCTGCATACCATTCCAACACCCTGGATAAAACATTCCCCTCTCCACTACTCCCCCCCAGATTTGTTTTAGAATCACCTCACACAACAAGCACACTTGGGTTTTTGTCTCTACAAAGAAACACAGAAGAAAGCACAGCTGGAAGTCCCAAGGATGAAGTTTTTAGTATAAATAGGGCCATTGTAACCCAAGCAAAGGATCGATTTTTCTTAGTTAAATTTTAGCTTATTTTTATGCAATTTTACTCTTCCAAGTCTTGTAACTTTAATTTTCGTCTTAATGCAAATTTGGAGTTTTTAAGTCAATTTTTGAATCTCTGTATTTCCTTTGTTAAAAGCTTTACTTAATATGTTTTAAGTCTTATAAAATCATATAAGTCATTTGTCTTAACTCAAATACTAAGAATTTAAGTAAAGTCATAAAAAAATTCCACACTCAAATATACCACAGCTTATGGATGATAAGCCAGTTCTGGAAGGGCTTATGGACTCTCACTAGCTTGTTTTATACAAGCTAGAGCTTGTAGACTCTTTGTTTAACCCTGTTTTGAGCAAGGGAGTTGTAAGTCTCTCTTTTTCTTATTTTTCTTATTTACTGTAGAACTGCTTATAGTGCTTATTTGTTACCTATATTTGCTTATTTATGCTTTATTATGATGTTTAGTGCTTATCTTGCTTAGTTGTTAGTTTAAAAGTGATTTGTGCAAATTTCTTAGTTAGTACTGTTAGTTATGAGTTAAAACTGTTAGATTGATTCAGCTTATTTAAGTGCTTATTCTTGATTGAAATCTGCTTATAAGTGTCTTATTTTGTTATTTGAATATATGTTTTTAATCAGCTTAAAATAAAATAAAAAAGAAAAAAAATGATTTTTGAAAACTTTTAGGGGTATTTTCAACTAGCAGTACTAACCCATAGTTAGTACTGCTAGTTCTCTTTTGGGATTTTCAACTAGCAGTACTAACTCAAAGCTAGCAGTACTAACTCTAAGTTAGCATTGGTAGTTAAAACTGTTAGTACTGTTAGTTCATTTTAGCTTATCAGCTCATTTTCCTGCTTATTTAAGATTTGCTTCATTGTGTTTTGTTAAAACTAAGAGTACTAACTCAAAGCTAGCGGTACTAACTCCAAGTTAGTACTGTTAGTTAAAACTGTAGGTACTGTTGGTTCATTATTGCTTATTAGCTTATCATTTCTGTTTATTTAAGATATCCTTAGCTTTTTAGAGTAGATTAAACCATTTTCCTTTACTGTCTTTAGTAGAGCTTACTTTAGCTTATTTGCCCTTTTCCAAGCAATTTTAATAGTTTATCAGTTTGTAGTTTTATAGCTTATTTGCCACTTTAGTTTATTCTATTTGCTTATTCTTATGCCTGAGTGCTTATTAGGGGTAGTTAAATATCTGTTTTGGCCTATTTGCTTATTTCTTGTTTCATTGTGTTGTGTCTAAGCCAGCAGTACTAACTCCAAGTTAGTACTGTTAGTTAAAACTGTTAGTACTGTTGAGTTTCTCCTGCTTAACTTAGTTTAATTGCTTGCTGAATTTGCTTATTTAGAGTTAGTCTAGCTTATTTGGTTTGTCTTAAGCTTATTTGAGCTTATTTGTGTCTTAGTATAAAAGTTTTTAGTGTTTTTACCATTCCTAGCCTTTATGCCTGCTCTAGCTTATTTTCCTTGCTTATCTTTTCGTGCATTTGCTTATTAGGTTTAGTGCCCAATCATATCCTTGTCATATTCAAACATCGATTATCAATTCGTCATTCGATTTTCCATTCAAGCCTCGTTGGGACATAACGACCCGGAAACACTCTATACTACTTCCGGTTTCATTGATTTTGTGGATCCTGATCCTTGTTATATATTTATATTTATTTATATATAAAAAGGAGTAAGAATACGCGAGTCAATTTTTGGCGCCGTTGCCGGGGAGGCTGAAAACGATTATCGTTACGTTTGACAATTTGTGTTTGAATCTGTGAATATTTTCTTCTATAAAAATATAAAAAGTACAAAAATATTTTTCATTTTCTTTTATTAGTATAATTATCATATAAAAACAAAAGAAAAACCAAAAATATAAAAACATTGTCCATAAAAAAAAGGATACGCTAATGTGAGCTTAGGTAAAATGGGTACGAAACATGCATGTTTCACGCGCATATTACACGTATAATACCTCTTGTGTGGTGCTAAGACATGCTAACGTATATAAAACGTGACTAATCATCGAGTTAGGGCTAAACGTTTCATTTGAAATACAAGTGTGGGAAACATTATGATCTTTTGTTCGTTTGTATTAAGTACACAAAAACTACACGTTAACTTTCCATGGAAACGCGACGTTTCGACTTGGGAAGGAACATAAGAGCTTAATGAACGCATGCATGTGATAAACACGATCATTTAATAAGCTAATCGAACCCATTTCATTACTAAGCAACTTAACGAAAGTTAGAAAAACTCTAAGGAGCTTAATGGGTCATTGATGGACTCGTTAAACCCCCAACAGGCCCAACAAGCCACGTTTTCAAAGCCATAGCTTATTTATAAGCTCTACGAGTTTAGTTAGGAGCCTAGTGTGCTTAGCTAACTCACACGAACCTTAATACACCATAGAAATCAAAACGGACCCTTAACGGGCTAAACGGCCCATTACCGTGACTACAAAAAGACCTTAAGCCACAAATAAGCTTTGGCAGCTTATTTGTGAGCACTAGAAAGTTAATGGACCTAAGTGGATTGAGCCTAAAGGCTTAACTTACCATTCGGGTTCATAAATGGGCCCAAAAGCCCATTACGAGCTTATTAGCTTATTTGAATAAGCCATACGGTAAAGGTAGCATAGACAGGTCCTATAGGTGCTTATTGAGATGAGAAAATAAGTTGGATCATGTATTGAAAACTTTAAAATGTCTTATAGAAGCATTCGGGTGGGTTGTTGGGGAACGAGCCCAATAAGCTCAAAATAAGCTATCCGAGCTTATTTTTAGCAATACAGCTTCGTTATAATCTTAAAATGAGCTTAATAAGGGTTATGATCCTTTTGGTAAACTAATAACGGGCCCTTTATTTTGCTTAATGGACTTTAGCGAGCCAAATAAGGCCCAATAAGCCTAAATAAGCTCATCCGAGCTTATTTATAAGCTGGCACAGCTTATGTGGCTTATTGGAGTCTAATGAAACATATTGTCCCTTATTAGAGCTTAAATGGACTTAAAATGCGATTTTTGCAAAGTTAAGGAACTAAATATGTAAATTACAAACTAAAGGGGTTAAAACTGTCATAACTGATTTTATAAGGTTTAGGAACTGTTTTGAGCACTTTTGGAACTTAAGGGGCTGTTTTAAACATACAAGGACCTAAAGTGTAAACTTTGTAAAGTTGGAGGACTAAATATGTACAAGTGAAAACTTAAGGGTCTAAAGGGTAAATACTCTATTTTCATAAACTAGAGGGACTGTTTGGTAATTATAGAAAACCTAAGGGTATTTTATAAACAAAAGTGATTTCATAAACACTTAACATATCGGACGAATTATATTCGGATAATATACAAGTTAACCTACGATTTAATAAATACGAACATTTATTAATAACTTTTATACGTATATTAGAACGTGTGAAATCGTATACCTTCCCAAGAGCCATCAAGTGAATACAAATACATTAAACATGTACACCACCACACAAGTGATAACAGTATATATAAACTAGTAAATTATTGTAGTTTATACATTGAGTCTTTAGCCTAAACTTGTAGACTAAGACTGGCCGTATTTACTTAGGTATTTGACGGTGTGATTCATACTTGGATATATACTATCATTTTCAGAGGACTATTTACTAAGGTGAGTTCATAGCCCCATGTTTTACAATTATTTAAATGATTTACATCTTTGGGGTGAGAATATGCTTTGTTTTACAAATTGGACGCAAGTGTACATTTTATACAATGATTACGTGTTTGCCTAAGTAGCGATAACCCTGAAGCACTTTACATGAACTATCAATCACTAGGTGTCGAGCGCGAATGTTATAAATAGATCTATTTGGGATTGGACATCCCGTTTGGTGTTGAGTTAAGCGCTCACCTGTGCGGGTTGCCAGACAACAACGCCTATTACCAGGTCAGATTAGGATGTTGCGGGTTAGAACATCATTCATGGGCATTTATTGGCAATTTATTGCATTCATACATGTCGATCTTCTAGTGTCATGAGGTAGGAAAAACCGAAATACTTTTAATGTTGTTGTATTTGTTGCTTATCATATCACTTGGAAATCTTGCAGTCCTACTATTGATTTACATACACCTATGAATTCACCAACTTTATGTTGACGTTTTAAGCATGTTTTCTCAGGTCAATAAGGCACGAGGTGCAGTGATACATTGGAAGTCAATAATTGAAGAGTCATATTAAAGATTTGGGGTCTTATTACATTTTGGGGACAATTGTTATAAACCAAAATCTTTATTTATATTGTTGAACAATTTGAAGCCATGAGCTTATGTAACAAACAAGTATTTTGTTAATCCAATGTATCTTTTTCAAACGACACGTTTAGTGGTCGTTCTCATATCTTGTGCTATTGATCTATGAAGTAACGCCCTTGGATATACATTATATTCCGCTGCTACCCAGATTTGGGGGTGTTACAGATTGGTATCAGAGCCAAGGTTATAGAGAACCAGGTCAAAAGTTTTGTCTGGACTATAACCATTTTCAAACACTGCTTTCACAAATGGGATTTGCACAAGACATACATACATTACTTGGTTGCATCTAGGATATATGCTTACATGACACACACTATTTTAGCATTAGTAGGTTACTAAGTGCACACATGATTGACATACATGTATATAAATTATATTACGTATAGTACTATAAGAGTCTTATAGATAACATAGAGATCACTCTTATAAGTAAAACTTATAGACGTAATATACAGATCCCTCTTATAATTAATACTTAAATAAGTTATTTTTGCTTTTTGCAGTAGTCATGTCTTCTGCGTCATCTGCGGTTACCTACACTTTTGTTTACACCGACTCTGAGCCCGGTAGAGCCTTCTGGGAAGTCGATGATGAAGAGATATCTGAGGGAGGTATTCCATGGGTCATCGTATCAGGATATGATGGACTCCCGATACAGCCAGTAGCCCCACCATTACCGGATTACATACCAGGCCCAGAGGATCCATAGACACCGCTAGTTCCTCTGGACGAGGATAAGCGTGAGCCTATGTTCGTACAGGCACATGATCCGGACTACGTGTCAGAGCCTATATACCCTAAGTATATACCATTGGAAGATGAGCATGAGTTTCCAGCTGAGGAGCAGCCATTACCTCTTGTTGATTCACCTACTGCTGAGTCACCCGAATATGTTACTGAGTCGGATACCGAGGAGGATCCAGAGGAGTACGAGGATGATGTGACAGAGGATGGTCCAGTTGACTATCCTATGGATGGGGGAGATGATGGAGATGATGATGACGATGATTCATCTAGGGATGACGCCAATGATGGGGATGAGGATGATGAGGAGGATGAGAAGCACTTAGCTCCGGCCGACTCTGCTATTGTTGTACCTGTTAATGAGCTTGTTTTCCCACCCGAGGGAATAGAGCCTGTTATACCACCACCCTTCACTGACATTACTATTGGGGTTAGGATTACCGTCTGGCCTCAGACTTCCATATCCCTTCCACCAGAGGCAGAGGTTGTAAGACTTTTGGCCATGACTACTCCATCACCATCACAGCCCCACCTGCACATTCATCACCACTACCTATGCCATCACTATTACTACCATCATCTGGGTG
>BQNB010083142.1:0-29118 GCA_026074375.1 Tanacetum coccineum
ATGAGCACTCATTGCACTAAACAAACAAACCAACATTTAATCGGATTTAATATGGCTAATACAATTTTTTATCATTTGGCTTGTACCGATCTTTTATCTTTTGATTATCTTCTTGCATGATTATTGTGTATTGAATTGATTTTAGTCACCATCAAACCTGTGCCAATCTCTCAGGCTGAAAACCACCCCTTTATCATTAGTACTAGGTTTACCATAGGTTTAACATTAATTAGAATTAACTAAACTAATTAATTAGAATAAAATACTAATAGAATTTAAGGTTAACTTTCTCGCTCTTAGTGTTCGACACCCTACTTACCATGAATCTACATCTTAACCAGGTACACTGCCCTTTAAAGTGTTGTTTTAGGTAAAGTTGGCTAAATATAAATTTAAACTTGGTAATAAATAAATACAACCTACACGACAGCGCATCATTCATAGAGGCAAATTGGGTTTATTTTAAAAGACTTAAAGGGTTTGATCACTTTTTCTAATCTCTATCGATACCATTATTCTAGAAAAGGTGACAAAGGCCATACATACAAACCCATAACAATGGGATAGACACATATGAATGCATTCAAACCTTAACTTGAATAAGCTAAAGAATAAGACTAGTAGTGACATAGGGTATGGATCTTTAAATCCTTTTTCCAAAAGTAATAAGTAATAAACCAACAAGGAGGACAAAATCACACATACATGGCCATAATGACGAAATAGACAAATGTGATTGCTCGCATCCTCATTCGAGTAAAACCTAAGGATAGAGATTAGGAAAGGGAAATAATTATTGTTAAATAAAAATTACAAAACAAATAAACTAAGTCCGAACAAATAAGGTACAAGTTGCTAGATACTTTCCAACCTGTTACTATGATAAAGACTCAGAAATATTTTACACAATCATCTAGATCAAAGATCCAAAACAACCTTAAGTTGGCGTTCCCGTAATGGTCAACTTCTCAATCATCTATACTATACATACTTTTACAAAGACAAGTGGCGATATCTACCACTTTATACAAAACTTGACATCGTTGATTTATATTACGTATCAACGAATAATTGATCCTTTAAATAATACCATCGGTTTAAGCTTTAACGAACCGACTATCTCCATAATCTCCTCCTCTTTATTGCAGCGATTTTTTATTTTTTCCATTTTTTATAAACATGCTATACTACGAAACTCGGTGTAATTTCAGCATCTTCACGATCATAATAACTCCGGATAATTTCTTCCATAATTCTTCATTCTTCGGACGTACCAATAATTGTGATGGTAGTAAAAATACATGAGTTTGACTACTTTTACATTCCCAACTGCATTGTATAATTTTTCCAACCATACCAAAGATGGAAAATAACACAAGATACAAGAAATACATACTTTACACTTAAAGCAACTAGCAACTGATAAATGAACTTAATCTAACAGGGTACACTGAGGTGTAAAGGTGTAACGAAACAAATAGTTGGTGTTATCTTAAAGGATTGGCTCTACTGGTTTTTCTAGGGGATCTTACTCTTAAAGTGAGAGTAAACAAAGGGTTTATATGGGGATTAACTAACTGGTGTGGTTAGTTAATAACACAACATATATAGGCTTTTTGGGTGTAATCCTAGAAATTTACCATTTAAATAAGTTACTCCATCTAAATTCATAGTACTCATTATTGTGGTCTCGAATAGATATACCAAACCAAGTTTTAAAGTCTACAACATCATCGACACACTCATATTTTTGTAGAATTTTGAGTAAATATTTGGAAACAGATAAGGCTGAATCCTCATAATATCTAATTAAGAGTTATGTGTGCAAGTTATGTAACCAGTAATTTCACAAAAGTATGCTTGAAATTTTTTAAATTTAAGCATTTTAATGTGAAAAATAGGACATGTATCATTCTAGTTCCCACCCACCCCCCACTTAAATTATACACCGTCCTCGTTGTATACATAAAACATTAAAAATGGAAAATAAAAGAATTAGAACGAGAGACTCTCCTGATATTTGCTCGGTATGATTCTCCATGTTGATTTAATAAGCAAGAATGTGTGTTGTAAATACGTCTGGATGCTAGCATAACTACAACACACATAGGATTCCAGATTATGGATACCCCACCAACATCGTCGATTTCTTTCTAGCGAGGTCCTGTGAAAAATATAAGAAAACCATGCAATCCTATCTCGGGTATCCTACGGTTAATAATAAAAAAAGTTTACACAATCGATACGCCGTATCTCGAAACCTGGATACGCCGTATGGAGAAACCTGTAAAGAGTACCTATACAGGTCAGTTCTGCTAAACATGCCGTGTCATATAATGAATATGCGTATAGAAAAAGCTGACAATAATGTTTTAAATATGCAAAAATAAAGGACTGATAACGTCCAGACATTCAATACGCCATATGGTATGGAGCGGATACGCCATATTGATGTTTGGGAAGACTGACTCTATTAAAAAAATAAAAATTTATCTCGGTTGTCTCCCGGGAAGCACTTTTCTTTTCAACTAATTCTTTAAGTTAGACTTTTTCTTTCAGCTTCTTTCTACTTAGCTATTGTCACTACCCATCCTTCGTCCATGCTATGAAAGATCTCTTGGTATGTGCGACATGCATCTTCATTGGTATTTGTCAAATCATCGTATTCACATTCCTTTACAACAACATACTCTTCATCTTGTCTAAATGAATACTTGATCATCTCAAATCTTCTAATCTTGCCAACCGACGCATTATGAGCGGCATCACATTGTCTTTCATTATGTTGTTCCTCCTTTTCCTGAACATTACTATTATTGCATGCTTTACCGTTCCTACCGAATATACGATTAACATCAAGATAAGGATCATGGGTAGTAATGAAGTTTGCGTATGGTCCTCGTATGTGATCCCTCTAATTAGCAAATGGAGAGCATTCTTGACTGCTAACCTTCCACCAATAATCTTGAAGATTTACCAATAGTTCATAATCGAGTTCGTGGAAATTCCTGAAAGACATCTTTAATCATGCGCAAAAATTTATTACACTTTAACTTGCATTACCTCATGATTTTTTCATAAATGGCTTTTTGCTTTAACGCTTCTTCTTTTAAATTCCCGTATGTTAACTCATCATACCATTCATAGTCTTGAAAATATGTCATGTAACCAACCCGAACCATTCCTGGTAACTCTCCTCTGTTACAGATCCATCATCATTTGAATTGCGGATGGGCCACTTAGCTTTCTCGTTCTTGAACCGGAAAGGTTCGCAAATATGATTACATATTTCATATGGTACTCCATCTTCGGACCATGGTTCACCAAGTTCATCATTCAGTTCATTTTCATAATCTTCATAAGTCTTGGTTCTTTCGATATCGTGAGTAAATAATTTCACATCAACTTTGTGAAGATAATTGAACTCTTTGAATTCCGTGCACAATGGTGTTTCGTAGTCGAATAAGTTCGTTTCTATCATGAAGATTTCAGTGATTTTATGTTCATCATTATTATTTTTGTCTTTAAGATCCGAAACCTCCTCGTTGCTTAGTACTACCTCATCGTTTCCTCTCATCCAGTAAACCCATTATGCGTTCTTGGTGTACCAATCCATTTCCAAATAGTTGTAAAATTTAAAGGTGAGCCATTCAGCAAAAACCAAGTTAGATGGATTGTATTCCATATCTACTTCTTGTGCGTATATTTCTCTTTGTCTGTTAATCTCCGAGTATTCTTTGAATTTCCGCTTACAACTTCTGATTAACCATGTACCAATCACCTCTTTCTTGATATTTTTATCAGTCTGCTGAATGAATACACTGTATTGGTTAAGAAAGTTAGATACCCCGTATCTAATTAAAGTGAATACGCCATATCGAGTTATCAACCAGAACAGTGTATAGAAAGCAAAAAATAAACATACTGTTAGGATTAAAAGCCTTCTTAAAGTTACTGCTGATAAGGTTTGTGTTACTGCTGCTAAGCAACAGTTAGTGTTGTTCATTAACTTTAATGAAAAATATACTAAGTAGTTAGTGCTGCTAGTATATATTAGTACTGGTAATTTACAGTTACTACTGCTAGCATATATTAGTACTGCTAGTGTAAATTTAGTACTGCTGGTGAAGATTGAAGAAAATATTCTAAGTAGTTACTACTGCTTGTACACAGTTAATGCTACTGGTATAAAGTTACATCTGCTTAAAGATTAAGACTGCTGAAAGAGTTTATAACGTCAGAGAAAGGACAAAGACAGAAGAAAGGATAAAGATTGTTTGGAGAACAAGATTACTTACGTGATAAGTATTAGTTATTTAAAGAATAGATCATAGAGAATATTTTAAGTCTTAGAAATATATTGTAAATCGACTAGGACTCCTTGGTGTATAAAAGGAGGTCCTAGGGCATATAGTTTTCTATCTAGAAATCTTTTGTTTTGACATCGTTATATCTTTAAGGTTTTGTAACCCTAATACTAGTTAGAGTATTCGTATTAATATATTGAAGCTTTGTTTGTTAATCTGTATGTTCATTAGAATTATTGTTCTATTGCATATTCTTCTTATTGATCAAAGATTAGATTCCGCATAATCTTTGATATATTTTACAAAGTTTCTATCATAGTTGTGTTGGATTTATCTAGCATAACTAAACCTTACACAAGCTAAGGAATTCAAGATCTATTCAAGTAGGATCAACAAGTAGTATCAGTGCTTCTTGTTGAGAAGCTTTAAATACGAAGAAACTGCTTTTACACAAAAGGTCTGTTTGTTACAAAGAGATTGATCAAGTCTCAGTACATATGATGGCTGCATCAAAAGCGCCTATGCTCAAACCAGGTAAGTATGAGCTTTAGAGGATGAGGATGGAATAGTAAATCCAGATAATTGATTATTCTCTATGGGAAGTCATAGAGAATAGTAATGCACCTCTAATAACAAAAGTTGTTGAAGGTGTTGAGACTACAATTGCTGAAGAAAAGGTATAAAGGAGGTTAGAGTTGAAGGCAAGAAGCATGATTCGTGAACGGTATACATATAAAATAACACAAATGCAAATCTCAACCAAATGCCCTTAACCAAGGCAAAAGGTCAAAATCTACACAAAGAGATTAAATATATAAGAATCAATTATAAAAAGATTCCGGAAGAGATATTCCCGGGTCGTATGTCCCAACGAGGCTGCAATTGAAAGTAATCCTGGTTTGATGAGAAATTGAATGATGGAGAATATTTAGATATGATGGAAACACTGATATAATTACAACTAAAATTAATTAAATAAAACCTAATTTAATCTACGGGAAACAGATATAGGAAATGGGGATCTTAAAAACTACGGGAAACAAAATTAGTTATAGGGAAATCCTAAAATTAAATCTATACTAAAATACGGGGAACAGAATCAGGTATCGGGAAACCTAAATACTAAAAATTAAGAAAATAAATGTTAAATTAAATTAAAAATCAAAATTAAATTCTAATTAACTTAATTTGAAAAATAAAAAAAACTAGAAATAAAAAACGGCGGGTCGTTTGAATGCGAAACGAAAAGAAACGGTAAAACGCACCCGGTAAAAAGGGTTATGACTTGAAATTTAAGAAAAAATTAGCCTACACTAAATTTTTATTTTTTCTAAGGACACTTAAATGACAAAATAATATTTTATTAAAAGAAAATTTTTTTTATTTAATTTTTCTGATTTTTTGAATTTATAAAGATTAATAAGTAATTAAATACTAAGAAATAAAAAAGACAAAAAATCAAAGTTATAAAAATTCTGAAAAATAAAATTAAATAAAAGAAACGTTAACAATTCTAAAATATAAAAATGCCAAAAGTTACTGTTTATAAATTAAGTATTAACTAATTAAATCTAAAACCCTAAATTTATATTAATTAATTTAAATAAACTAAAAAAGTTAACTATAGGGTCTTACAGTGAATGGACACAAGGAACTAACGAGGAAACAAACAAACTAAAAACAAAGGGGCATTAACTCTGGTATATATAAAAGGGAAAATTACGCAATTGGTCCCTGAGGTGGTCCCGATTACAAAAAGGGTCAAAGTGCTTATTTGACAAAAGTAAATAAAGCTAACTTGTAGAAGGGCTTATGGGGAGTATTTTTGTTTTCTGTAAAGCACTTATGTTTTTACTCACTAAATAGCTAGAAAAACTTTAGGCTTTTGGGGGCTGCAGAAGCTATATAAGCTTATGGCTTATTTTTCTTCGGCTTTTAGGATTAGGACTAAAAATAAGGCTAAAATCCTATTGGAAAACAAATAAATAGGGAGAGGGGAGTCCTAAATAAGCTAAAGTAACCTATAATAAGCCCTAAAATAAGCTGGAATTAATAAGCTAAATCTAAACAGTTTATTATAAAAACAGAAAAAGGTGGAACTTTAAGCTATATAAGCTATACTACGAGGAGGAGTGAAGCTACAAAAAACTATGGGGAATTAAAGGGGAAACTAATAAGCTACAATAAAAGCTAAAAGAAACTAGGGGTTCTATGGATAAATAAGCTGGAAAATGATGCTGAATTAAGGTGTCTAGCACCAGGGGAAATAAGGCAGTAAAGGAGGGCTCATTTTGGCTTATTGAAATAAGCTTATAAAAGCTCATTAGCCTAAACAAATCACAAACAGATTGAGATCACATGTGATTAAGCTTATTTCCAAAGTTTTAGACATTAAGACCAATTTTAAACTGCTGATTTTTGGGCTTAAAGTTGACTGTTTTCCAAAAATTTTGCATGCACACACTTGACTTGGTTTTGGTAAATCAAAATGACAGGGGAAAGGGATGGGTAGATAGGGCTAAACAACAACAATAAGTCAACAAAAGTGCATTAAGCTGCATAAGCAGCTGGATCCTCTGGCTTCATTTGGCTTATTAAAAATTCTGGACATATTATAAGGAGGCTTAAAACTCATTTTTATACTAAATAGTTATATTAAAAGGTTTCCTAATGAGCCTACACACTCAGCCAAGATTGGCGGAGGTATTTGACCCACAATGGTGCCCATTGGGTAGACAACACACCACACAGTACGTGGTAAGCACGAAGGAAACAAGACGCAGTAATTACACAACACACTAGCAGAACCCCACCCCCCCCACAAAAATAAGCGCTTCCTGGTACTAATATACGTATCACCTAGGAATAACCTCTTTTGGCGGTCCTCACCTCCCATATTCACACGTGTTGCGGCAGCACTAAACTAGATACTGAAACCACTGCTTGGGATTTAAGCTAACAAAATAAGCTAAAACCTATGGGAAACAGTTAATAGGGAGAGGGGAGTCCTAAATAAGCTAAGGTTTCTAGAATAAGCCCTAAAATAAGCTGGAAATGACTTAAGCTATAATGGCAGTTTTAAAAAGAAAACAGAAAAGGCCTACTTTTGAGCTTATATTAAGCTAACTAAATAAGCTTACTAACCTAAATAAGCTGCTAATCCTAAGACAACTACCTATAAGCTATAAGGAAAAACACTAAGAACCTAGGGCTTAGTTTTCAATAAGCTAGAAAATTTAAGCTAAAGCCTGGTGCTCAGCACCAGGGGAGGCCAATGCAGTGAGCTTAAGGACTTTTTAGGCTTATGAATATAAGCTCTTAAGGGCTTTTTAGCCAAATCCAAGCACAAACAGATAACAAGGGCATATGATTGAGCTTATTTCCAAAGATTGGGCTTCTAATGAGGACTTAAACCTGCTGAATATGGGGCTTAAAAATGGCTACTTTCAAAAATCATGCATACATACTTTTTGACTCATACTTGGTCAAATTAAAGGGACAGAACAAGGGAACTTTTGAGAAGGCTATGTATGACTAAAATAAGCACAAAAAGATGATGCTTAAGCTGTTTAAACAGCTTAAGCTGTTTAACACAATTTATGGCTTATAAGACTTGGACAGAAAACAAAGGACTTTAAAAAACTAAATTTTTTACTAAAAAGTTTGATTAAGCTAATCTAAATAAGCCCACACACTCAGCCAAAGTTGGCTGAGTGAGTATGACCCATTGCAACTCCCATTTGACCCATTTTAAGGCTAAACCAAACACCCCTTTAATTTATAATTTCGGGTTTTTTTGGCTTTTTTAGTGGAGTAAAAGCTGAGAAATGTTGTTACAAGAGAGTTTTAATAACTTTAACACACTTTTAAACAAGTTTAAACAGGATTAAACAACTTAAATTATATTTCAAATTTTGACAAATGCAATAACAAGAGAACTCTTAATAATTCATTAAACTTCCAAGAATTACAACTTAAAACGTTTTAAACAAACTGAATACAATAACTTTAAAGCAAACTTAATTAACATTAAACTAAGAAAGTAAAAAAAAACACTTTTTGCTTCGGGTTGTCTTCTCTTCTTTTATAGAGGCTCAAAGTCTTTCTTTTGTCTTGGGTTGTGTTTGCTGTGAGAGTACAAAGCTTCCCAAGCAATCCTAGCCTTCCATTGGCTTTGAATACCATCTCACCATTGAAGGGGGTCTTCGGGTTGTGTGATTGTCAACAGGGAAGGGTTATAGGGGTAATGGGTTGTGGGAAATGGTGAAGGGTAGGCTGTGAGTGTACTAGGGAGGTGGTTTGGGAGTGAAACCGTGGGAAAGGGGGTGGTTTGATGGTTACAGTACAGGGTGGGTTGCAGGGTTTAAAAAGGGGTAAGTTTGGGGAAGAGCAAAATGGTCCCTCATTTTCATTCTTTGTCATTTCATTTTAAGCCCAACTCAGTTTAAACTGAGTTTAGAAAGTGTCACTTTCGGCCCTGCGTTTATAACAAAAAAGAATATAAGAGGTTTGGCAAATTGCAAAAATGGTCCTCTGGTTTTTGTAACTAAAAGAAAATCAAAAAAAAAGGAAGTTTGGAACATTGCAAAACAGCCCTTGTGTTTTATTTTTCTATTTTTTTTCTGTTTAAAACACTTTCAAACTTGCATTTTGGCCCTATTCTTTATTTTTATTTTTTCAATTTTAATATAAAAAACAACGGTTTTAAATTTACATTTTTGGTCCTTGAGTTTTAGAAAAGGTGTTTTGGGCTTGTATTGGGCCCACTAGGGTTTGGGTTTTGGGCCAATAAGTTTAGGATTGGTTATGGCTTTTTCTTTCTCTTTTATTTTTTTTTTTTTTTTTTTTTTTTTTTTAAAGCCAATCAGATTATGAAGTGGGGTTTGTGTGTACAATGGCTAAGATTGGCTGTAACTGGGCTAGGATTGGGCCTTCAAAGTCTTCACAAGTCTTTGTCAAATCGCAACAAATGGGTGTTGTAATTGATTGAGGGCCATTTGGTCTTCACAGTCTTCATAGATATACTATTGGCTTTCCGGCACATCAGCTGGGTCAAGATTGCATTCAATAGTTATTCTTCAGTTCGGCTCGGTTTGACGCTGATTCTTCAATTGACCTGACTTTGGTATTTTGGACTTTGGCCTTGATTCTGCACAGTTTGCTTTATTCCATGCTCAGTTTTGTCATTTTTGGCTTGGTTTTCTGTCTTTTTGATGATATCCACTTTTGCCAATACAAATGCCTAAACAAAAAAAACTATTTGGCAGTTTTTTGTCTGTTTTTTGGTCATTTAGTTCGTTTTTGGAGGTAAAAGATACGTGTAATTATGCACTTTATCAGTAGCTCTTTAAACTACGACAAGTGAGCGGAGGAATTAGCATCGCCAAGGATTTAAAAAGCGTTCTTCCTCTTTTGGGCAATGTTCTAGATCAAGCCCGCCTTATACCCTCCTTAGTTTGTAATTCAAAGGTGAGCTGATTATAAGATTAACAACCGATTTGTTTTGTGTTTTTCAAACTTTTGGTACTTTCAATACTTTAGGAAAAGTATTGTTGGTATTTTTTAATTTTTAATAATAAGAAATATTCACAAACGGAACATGGATAACTTACGAGGTAAGTCTTCAAAAAATAATCTTCACACGAAACCGAAAATCGCACACACCTCCCGGCTAGCGGCGACAAAATGCTGTTGATAATTTAAACCCTTTGTAGTATAATAATTATAGAAAATAATACGAGTTAAAATATCAATGATAAGAATTCAAAAGATTTTAAAAGATTTACTTTTGACCCAACGTAAATCTAAATCTCCCGAGTCGTTTCCCGTCGAGGTGTGATTGAGATCGATCAGTTCGTGATCGGTTTTTGAATGGATCAAGATTTTTGGATTTGGATTCTAATTCTACAATAATAATGCTAAAACAAGTAAGGAAATAACAAACGAAAGAAATAAGGCCTAAACATGAAAAACGAGAACCGGATTTAAAATCCCGTTCTTTAAAAAATCGAAATCCTAAAAGTTTCATCATACGAACGCTAATTAATTTTCTTAGATCCTATATGATAAAAGAAATTTTCTAAAAAGAATTATATTTTATGCCTTTTTAATAATTTTTTTATGAAATTAAAAATGTTTTAAAAAGAAAAAATTGATTAAAAAATACTAAAAGAAATGGGAAAAAAAATCTGAAAAATTTAGGAAAGTTCTTTCGGACAGTACTGGTTCTCTGAAAAAATGGAAAAGGGTGGAAACAGCTTTTTTAAAATAAGCCAAAAAATAAGCAAAAACGGGGCTTATAGCTTAAATGACTAAAAAGGGGTTAAATAATTAAACTTTGCAAAGAAAAACTGAAAAACACCCTAGGGCAGTGTGTAGTGAGTATGTTGTGTAAGGCTTTGGTTGAGGTTGGTGAGGTCCGGGGTTCGCGCTTGCTCACCCTGACTTCACAATTTCCTAAAGTTCTTTGATTTTGCAAAAAATTTTATGAAAAAGGCTTAAAGGACTTAAAAATAACCACTTTTTATAAAACAACTTTTTTAGAAACACAAATAAGCATAAATTAAAACCCTAATAAGTGACCATGATTGCTTTTTTTTAATCAGGTTGAATGGCTTAATGTCTAGCCTTTTCGACTAAATAAAGAAACAAGGAAAACAAATGAGCAAAAAACCAATGATAAGCTAACCCTATTAAGCACTAAGGAAACTAAAATAAGCAAAGAAAATAAGCAGAACTATGCCAAAATGAAGCTGCACTTAAAAAGCTATTAAACTAAAAATTCTAACTAAAGAACCAATAAGCTCTAATAAGCTCTCCCTAAGCACAATAAGCTCTCAGTCCTCTATTCTACCCTAATAGAAAATCTAACAAAATAAGGCAAGTCTATAAGACCAATAAGTCAATTAAGCAAATAAGTTTTGGGTTTAAACTGCCAACAAACAGCCAAATGGGGACTTTTGAGACTTATTTTTAAGCTACAAAAGATCCTTATGGCTAAAACAGCTTAAACCTCTAATGTTAAACCTTGACCTACAAAGCTACAACGAATCATCAATCAAAACACAGTTTAAAATCAAATAAGCTCTAAATTTTCTTATGATAATGGCTGTTTTTCCAAATTCACTTTTGTTGTTTATGTAAAGAAAAAAAGGGCTTTTGAGCTTGCTTTTAAAACAAGTAAAAGAGTGACTAAACATGTAAATACATGCTATAAACGATGAGATTAACACCTAATAAGCTTATGCTCTTAAATTCATATCCTAAAAACAATTTTATGTACCCTAAATTTGAGAATGAAAAAGAAACTTTTAAAACTAAAAAAAATGACTTGGCAATTTTTACTTGAACAAAGATGAACCAAATGATTCTTTACCTTACACTAATCCAACTTGCATTTTATACAATCGAAACATAAAAACAACCTTAAAAACAACTTTTAGCAAAGATCAAACAAAAAACCAGTTTGAAGCAATGAATTACCACAAGGATTTAGACAATTTACACAAAAACACTTTTAAAACTTGATAATTTAGCTTCAAAACTTGAAAAAAACATATTAGAATGACTTAAAAATTTGTATAAGTTGCCACGTGACCCAAACCTTTTTTTTACATAGTTTGACCTTATTGGACACCTTATGCCCAAACACCCCTTTAAGTATCAAAATTTCTTCTTATAAGTATCTTAACACTGATTTAAGCTTAAGACCATGTAAACAGATAACTAACAATGAATAATAAGCACTAAAAGCAATCAGAACACAATCATAAATGCTTTAAACAGGCAAATAAGAATAAGCAGTATTAAGGCTAAATAGACAGTTTTAACTAAAATCAAACACAATGGACATATACGCATTAACAAAAGTAAGTAGCATAAAACAACATAAATAAGCACAAATAAGCAGTAAGGAACAGTAAATAAGCAATGCTACAGTAAATAAGCTAAAAATGAAAAATGAAACTCACAAAGATCCAAAGCTTTTGGCAAGTACTTAACACTTAAAACCAGTCCTAATGCTTCCCATGAAGCTCTAAACCAATGGCTATCCAGTATACACCATGCTCCATTGCTTTTATTGACAGATTTTTTTTGTGATTTTTAGTTTTTTTATTTTTAAGACAAAAATGTAAATAAGCTTTTAGATAAACTTTAAATAAACCAAAACCTTATTTAAGAGCTTAATAACAGTATTTAAATGACAATTAAAGTAAATGGCAATATTTAAAGAAAACACTTAAAATTTCATTAACTTAAAAAAATTACAATGACAGTATTTAAAAGATAAGTAAATGACAATATTAAAATGGTCAAATTTGTTAAAAACAAGACAAGACTAAACAAAATTGGACAAAGGAAAATAAGCTACACTAGCCTATATTTATACTAAGAATTCTTCCAGCTTGGTCTTCACTTGTTGTGCTTGTTCACTGAGAGAGTTCAAGAGGTGTGTTTCTTGTGTGAGTAGAAGCCCAAAATCAATCTTAGCCATCAAAATTGAGTGTTCTCCAAGCCAATTAATCTAAGCCCTTAAGTCCTTGTCATTTTCATGGACTAATGGTGTTGTTTTGGATTGCCAAGGTGGCAATTGGACTGTTATGGGGTGGGGTTTAAGGGAAAGAGATGTTTTTGTTGTAGTGTAAAGGGTAGAAGTCGAGGGATAGTGACAGGGGTGATGAATAGTATTTGGGCGGGAAATTTGGTTTAATTGTGTGTTTGTTTAACAGGGTGAAAGTTTAGTGGGATTTGACAAATATGGCCCCTGAAGTTGATATGAGTGTTTGCAAGAATCGTCCTTTGTGGTGATAATTATATAAAGGATTTGGAAATTTTGGTCCTCCAAGGTGTATGGTATGTTTGCAATTTCAGTCAATGTGGTGCTAACAGACTTAACAGGTTAAGGGATATGGACTTAACGTTGTTATGTGATTGGGCCTCATATATGTATGTCTTGGGCCGGTTAAGTATAAAAGGGTCTAGGATTTGGACATTGGGCTTTTTATAAGACTTAAGTCTTATAAGTTTTAGTATAAATATCTTAATGGGCTGACCCGGCCCATTAGATGGGTGCGGGTTGGCCCATTAAGTATTTCTTCGACGTCGGCATCGTCTTTGACTTGACTTTTGTTTACTTTGACTTTTAACTGGTTGACTTTGACTTTTGACTTTGTCTTTTTCACGCTTTTTCCGTTCCGTGCTCTGTTTTGTCCGTTTTGGCTTGATTTTTTGTCTTTTTGTTGGATATCCGTTTCTTGCACAATATAAGTGAAAACATACAAATACAGTGTATTTTTGGTACATTTTTGGTCATTTAAGTCCGGTTTTAATGGAAAATGGTATGTGTAATTAAGCACATACCAAACGCCCTTGGCTACCTTTCTACTCCGATATTTTTGGGGTATTACAGATTGGCATTCAGAGCCAATGTTATAAAGAACTAGGTTGCATCATTAGGCCTAGACTATAACCAAAACATGAAAACAACTTTTAAAAGCATTAGACATATCACTAGTATGACTAGGCCGAGTATTGCATCATTAGACCTCAGTTTAAGAAAGCATGATCACCTTTGTTCAACTTAGGAAAGAGTATGCTATATTGGAGTTTGTTATATTAGGGTTATGTTTAAATCGATTTTATACATACATGGTCGAAAAGCAAACATTTTGTGTGAGTATGCATAAGCATTGCATTATAAACATTTTGTTGCGTCATAAGTCTTCTGCGCGCATAATCACTGAACTGTCATACATGCTTATTTACTTAAACGATTTCTGAACTAATACTAAAACTTTGCCAAGACATTGTGAGTTACACAATGGTCTCTAAACTTTTCCCACGACATTATGAGTGATACAATGGTCGTTAAAATGTTTCTTGACCTTACATAATATTGTTTTATATAACATTCAAACATGTCACAGTCTGCCAATTCCACTAGTTTCCTCACAATTCAACTTCGAGTTTAAACACTTGCCTCATACTTTTGAAACACCTACGTCATCTTGTAACCCACCGTCTAGAAACATGCCGATTAATTTGAACACAACTTTAACCCATCACCTAGTAACGTCTTATTTTTGGAACATGACTTTTGGAAACACGACTTTATAACGTCTCACTCTTCCTTACTTCTTGTGATTGTAGAAACATGCCGACAACAAGACAAGGTCTAAGTTCTGCCGCCATCGAGAAACTCATAGCCCAACGTGTAGCTGATGCCATAGCAACTTATAAAGCAAACCAAAACAACAGAACTGGAACCCAAAATGAACCTGGTGGCAGTGCTGGTGAAGTAGAGCACACTACTCGAGAATGCTCTTAAAAGGCAGTTCTGAATTGCCAACCCTGAGACTTTGACGGAACAGAAGGAGCCGTTGGCTTAACAAGGTGGTTCGAGAAGATGGAATCCGTGTTCCACATCATTAATTATGCATCCAACTGCCAGGTGAAGTATGTTGCATGCACCTTGCTAGATGGTGCATTGATTTGGTAGAACTCCCATGTGAAAACAGTTGGAATTGATGCTGCATATGAGATGCCTTGGAAGGAAATCATAAAGATGATGACTCAAGTGTACTGTCCTAGAAACAAAATACAGAAGATGGAAACCGAACTCTGGAACTTGATAGTCAACGGAACCGACATTACTGGTTACACCAAACGATTTTAAGAGTTGGCTCTACTTTGTCTTGGCATGGTTACGCACGGAGAGAAGAATATTAAAAGATACATTTTGGGACTAACATATGACATTCAAGGAAAGGTGACTTCTTCAAAGCCGACTAAGCTCCAAGAAGCAATTCGCATGACACACAAGCTGATGGATCAAGTTGTAAGAACCAAGGATGCAAAGGATGCTGACAACTAAAGAAAGTGGGAAAATGAGCAGGAAGGAAATCATTGCTAACAACAAAACAAAAGACATGAAGTGGTTAGAGTATACGCTGCTGGAACTGGTAACAAGACAAGATATGCTGGAACTTTACCCCTCTGCGACAGGTGCAACCTTCATCATCACCACGGTCCATGTCCTTCTCAATTTAGTAACTATAGAAATTTCGGTCACCAAGCAAGAGACTGTTGGACCCCTACTTTGATGACGTGCTATGAATGTGGAGAACAAGGACACACCAGGAAGTACTGTCTAAAGTTGGAAGATCATAATGAAGCCGTAGAAGGTCATCAGGACACTAACGTTATTGCGGGTATATTCCTCCTCAAAAATCGTTATAATCCTGCTTAAATTGATACAAGTACCAATAGGAGTTTCATATTCACTACTTTTAGGCAAGAAACAATGCCACTCAACTTTCTCAGTCACTTGACACTTTACTAAATTAGCAAGTTGAAAGCTAATAAGAGCCCATACTATAAGTGAAAAGTGTACCTTAAAATTCTTCAAACATCTGTTACCCACATCTTTCCCAAACACCTCATCATCGGGTAACACAAACTAAATTTCGGGATAAAATTTTCTTAACAAGGGGAGACTGTGACAACTAACAATTTTGCAATTTATTACAAACTTGAAACATTTTACTTTGAACACGTGAAAAGTCAATTTGACCTAAAAACGGGAAGTTATCCCGCGTACGATGGAAAACGTATTTGAACGCACACCGGCTTTAGACTAAGTTTAGTCTACACATCATAAGTATGTTATGACCCTCATGAGCATATTTTATAATTCATATGCATTCGGTTTTATAACTTTTACGTAAGTTACATAAACTTGCATTTTGGCATTTGCATGCATGTACAAATTACCCAATATCCCCACTACCCTTACTTATACAATATAACACATTTTTAACACTTTAAAATTTAATAAAATCTTCCCCCCTATACATATATAACAGCCCTCTAAAGGGTAATGAACCAAAATTAACTTTTGTCTCTTGATAACCATCCTTCCCTTTATATGTTTAAGAAATATGAGTTAAATAAAAATCAGATGTTAACCCCCTTTCTCTTGTAATGACCGACCAAAGGCTTCACATGACATGTCACTTATCTAAATTGGTCATACAACCACTTGTGATACCTTAAAACAATTCTAACACTACCACAAAGATACTTGATAAAGGATGACATTACTGGTTACTTTTCACACAATAAAACCCATGATCTCTTTTCTTTTCTCTCCATTTGGAATGGCACCAAGCAAGAAATAAGCTTGGCATATTTAATCTTTGGTTCTAAGGTTTTACATATTATCAAATTTGATTTGGATGTTATGGTTCTTCTTGTGTTCTTGTTCACTAACCTCCTCAACACTTTGTAAGCCTCTAAGAGTTATTTCCATACTTCATTTCATACTTATATATCATTTCATGTTCATCTAGCATTTCATATTTTTGTTATATCACCTATGTGTACTTGGTTGTGTTGAAATTGATTTAAACATAAGTTACTAAACCCTAGATCTAAGCAGAAAACTCAGTCACGTACTTTGATATAGAAAACCATCTTAAACATGTTTCTGGGCAAAATCCATTTATACACACTTAATTACATGTCTTAGGAAGCTCCATGTCAAATTTCCTAAATTTAGGAGTTGATTTGGTATTTTTAATAAATGTTACATGTTCGGTTTCTAAAACCGACAACTTTCTGAGTATAATTTGTATTGGAGAAAACGATCATTTAAACACTAGATGAGTAAAAATGGTAGGCATACCTATTTTAGAGGACATTTAGACCTATCCACAACAATTTGGATGGATTCGTAACGATAAGTAACGAAGGAGATACAACCTCGACAAGATCAGTTACTGTTTATGTATTCTAATAGCTTTGACATACTTGTACCTTTTTGACTTTATAAAATAATTGGTGAAGAACTGAGACGAATGACTTATATTTTTGGAAAGTAGACTCGAAAAAGATGATCCTATGCTTTTGAAACAAGTGATTTCATTAGAAAACAAGAGCTATAGTCTGATTTCTGAAAAATGTGTAACAGCAGGTCACGAGTTGTCTTAAGATAAACCGGCACCTAAAACTTGTTTGTACAAATCAAGGACTTGAAATATGAAAATCAGATAAGTTCACCTACATTTAGAGAGTTTAACGGATAAAAACGAGCTAGAAATGAAGTAGATACGCTCATTTAATGTTAGGTTTAAAACCTTATAAAAACTAGTTTTTGAGTTTAATAATAGTAAAAGTATTATAATTGTTTTTCTTAATTTTTTTTACTTATATAACTTTATAAAACCACACTACGAGTATATAAGGGTGATATAACATTATTAAACTCATATATATTTAGTACATGTTGCATTTTTCCTAAAATGACTTATTTATCTAGGTCGCGGTTAGGGTTACTTGTTCGTTGCACTACTTTTTACTTTTTCGAGTACATTGATTTCTTAAGGTGACTCTCATAGCCCCTATTTAACTTGTTTTGAACTATTTTAGAGGATAATACATGTTCGTTTACAAACTTGTCTACTTGCTCGTTTACAAACTCAAACATATGCTCGTTTACAAACTTGTTTACTTGCTTGTTTACAAACTCGCATATATGCTCGTTTACAAACTCGTTTACATGCTCGTTTATTTTATAACAATGTGATTACATTTCAAGACCTTGTGAGTTATAACTATTTTGGAATACTTGTGGTGAGAATTAATTGCTTGCTTTTATTTATGGACACAAGTACTTTAAACTTTTACGTATTGCCTAAGTTTCCTTAATGCCATGAAGTCCCCACTATCATGAACCGTTAATTACTTTGTGTAAGCACGAATGTTGTGAATAGATTTATTGGGGTTGACAACCCCTGTCCGGGTAGACAACTAATGGGCCTTTATAAGCCCTTCATTTCTAGACGAATTCATTAGTTAGTTAGTAGGATTTCTTTCACATTTTTAGCTTATTTAGTTTTAGGAGTAGGAGTAGATTAGATTATTAGATTTAGCTTATTTTGTAAAAGCTTTCAAAGCTTATTAGTTTTAGCTTAATGTTCTCGTGGCTTATTTCTATTAATGAAGATGTTGATTTTAAAAGGTTAGTTTTACTTTAGGCTTATTGCTTTTGCTTATTCCTTTGTCTTTTCTTTTTCTTTTAGCTTACTTCCAAATAAGCTCTCTCTCTTATTGCTTATTTTGGATCCACCTCTTTAGCTTATATTCAAATAAGCTTCCTTATAGCGTAGTCAAATAAGCTTATTTAATATTTTAGTTTCGATTTAATAAGCTCTTTAATAAGCATCGATATAGCTTATTAAAATGAGCTTAATTTCGGTATTGATTTTTAGTTTTTTAGCTTATTCTTTTAGCTTTTTGGTTTATTATTTTAGGTCTAATCCTGAAATATACCCGTCTCTCGTTCACTTTTCGGAGTTGAACACCTTAGTTTCGGGTGGATTTAGATCTAAAGTTTTCATTTTTAATAGCTTATTGTCTTTAGTTTAAATCTGTAACTTATTTTCTAGCTTAAAGTTTGTAGCTTTTCATAGTAGCTTATTTCTTGTCTTAGTTTAATTATTAAAAGTAGATCTAGCTTATTTCAATCTTATTAAATAGCTTATTTTGCTAGATCTTGTAGCTTTAGCTTTTCTTTTTTGAAATATTTTATATTTCGGATCTAAAGCTTTTAGTTTATAGCTTATTTATATAGCTTATTTGTGTCAACCTTTGCTTGTGTTTTAATGTTGATGAATCCGATCCAACACTTAGGCGAGGAGCTTATGGGTCTAATAAGCTAGTTTTATTCCTAAAGTTTTAAGTTTTTTGTAGTCTTTATTAAGCTAATTAGTGAATAAAGCTCAAAACATTACTAGCTAATTAGTTTGATAAGAACTAATAAAGAAGTAAGCTTTAGGATTTTAATAAGTTTATTAGATCGGGTGGTTTAAATTCATCGTCGATCTCATCAAACGGGTTCTACCTTCTTTCCTTTCTTTCTCTTTACTTATTAGATTTAGTTTAATTGTTTAAAATGATTATGATTGTTAATGATAGTTTAGTTGTGATGATTAGTGAGTAGTTTTATATATGCTTATTAAGTGGGTAGTGATTAGTGAATTAAGTGTGAAATTAAAAAGGGATTGTTGATTAATAATTTTCGGATTATTTAGATTTATGTTTTTGTTATTTAATTTGGCAAAAGCCGTAAGAATAATTAGGCATTAATCTATTAATTATTACTACGATAAAAGATTGTTTTCAAAATAAACCAACGTTGTGAGGAAATAGTTTTTTAGACAGGTGCTTATTCATCGATAAAATCTTACCTTCACACTTAAGGATCTAATCGCCTCACTTGACAAGCATATTCGTTATATATATATATATATATATATATATATATATATATATATATATATATATATATTAGGTCTATTTGCTTAGTTTAATAGTACTTAGTTTTAATATAGCTTATTATTATATTATTAGTATAAAACCAAAACAAAAATCTTTGATAATCAAGCATTAAATTTAAAACATTAACGTAAATCTCAAATTCAATTCTTACCATGGACACGACATCTGGAAGATTAATTATTACTTTTCCTAAGGTAATTCTTACATCTAACGCGAAATACTTATACTATTACTAACAACGTTCTCACGAACGAACCAAGTTTTTTGGCACCGTTACCAGGGAACGAAATAAAGGCCCATCACTGTTGGGGGCAATTTGGTCTTTTTGCACGTACGCGTTTTTGCCATATGATATCAACGTGTATGAGCCAATCTCGAGCTGCCACCTACCCTCTTCTAGAATTCTTGGATCCAACAACCAATCATTTTTCCCCAATCATTGCCTCGAATTAACGCAACCTCGTATTGACCTTTGACGCGTTTTTGCCACGTGTCGCCTTCTGATAGGCTAGCCACCTCGTAACCGCCACTGCACCTGCCACCTACCAGAACCTGCCACTTGAAAACCTTGGACTGACATGTCAGTCTGACAACCTCGTACCTGCACATTAAGCATGTCAGAAGTGCCACGTGGTAGGCTGCCATTGGACAGCCGCGGCCACATGGCCAAAGTGGGACCCACTTGCCATGGCATTTCTAACGTGGCAGACACGTGTTAGCCACGTGGCATCCACATGGCATCTACGTGGCATCCACGTATCACCACGTTGCGCTGACGTGGATAATACCAAAGTAGCCATAGCCCGAATCGAACCTGGGACATCCCGAGTGTGAACTCAGGGAACACCCACAAGTCCAACTGAGCTAGGCATAGCTTCAGTTATATATATGCGTAGTATATATTTCAAGGGCTATTTGGCTTGGTCCAATTCATTTAAATAAAAGGGTCAAAAAGGATTTTGACTGGTTCATAAAAAAAGATTTTGGAAGGTTCAAAATGAGAGAAAGGTACCTATGGATTCGTAATTTCGTGCTCGGGTAATTTTTCTGTGTTTGTTTGAATCTCGATAAACGTGAGAACGTCATCGAAACTTACCCGAAAATTACCATTTTTGCTTTGTTTTCAATCCTATGTACCTGTAAGACATAATAACACAAATCAAACATATTTGCAATACAATTACTCATATTTTATGGTTATTAGTCCATTTTATAGTGTTTTCTGAGTAAAACGATGTGTGTTTAAGCACACATTAAATTCCCCCACATTAAGTTATTGCTGGTCCCACACGTAATGTTTATTACACACGTTGTGAAAGAAAATATTTTAACCCCCCTTAACTAATAATCCCTCCATCAAACAAGAACAGAAAGATATTCATCAAGGGGGTGTATGAAAAGTTATTTGTTTTAAAAACGCCCAATTTTAACCATTTATTTATTAATAATTAAAAGACTAAGTTAACATTTATTTAAATTATATAAAAAGCTTTAAGAATGGGAGTTTGTCATCCTCGATTTTCACAATCCCCAAACTAAGCTTAAAACAAAATCACAGCTAAATATAAAATTAGATGCTAACACTACTCATAAATGCTAATTGTGTAAGCGCAGCTACTTTTCTCTCCTTTATTTCTAATTCCTCTAAGGATTTTATTTAGAAAATATAAAATGAAAAGAGATCACTTATTTTAATATCTTATGGTCTTATTATTATAAAGGAGACTGATTTAAACCATAATTAGTTTGAAATCCTTTCCTAAAGAAATGATATGCTGAGAATAAAGTCCACATTAAGGTTCTAATTTCGCATGATTTAGGAGTTATCTTTTTTATTTCATCCGAAACAACTCAACTATGAGTCTAGAGACGGAGGCTTTATTTAGATAACCCCGGAGTCGAAATTTGGCTTTATTATTATTATTATCGCAGCAATATTAGCCCTCGGTCTTTTAAACAACTGAGACATCGGGAGTGAACCGACAGGAAATAGTAGTCTTATTTCGACCTCGGGAATTTCCTCGACCTTTTTGAATTCTGAGTCAACAGGAGCGAACCGTCAGGAAACAGTAAACTTTTATCAATCTCGGATTATTATTATTATTAATTCCACCCTTTAAACAACTGAGTCAACGAGAGCGAAACGTTAGGAAACAGTAGTCTTATTTCGGCTTCAGTTTATTACATTTTATTATTATAGCCAAATTTCAAGTCCTGTGGTCTTTTAACTACCTAGACAACAGGAGAGAACCGTTAGGAATCGGTAGCCTATTTCCCTACAACACTGACAAAACCTCAATGTGTACCTTACTTTCATCAGAAGGAATCTCTACGAATGGATTAAAACTAAGAATCGCAAAAACCAAAGCAACTTTATTTATTGAAAATTATTTTATTTTGTGTATTTAGCTGATGGGAGCAAAAATCCACAATTAACCTCTATGAGCTCTAAAGAGATCGAACTAATCCACGCTTAGCATCTAACTTATATTCAACTCTATCATTTTTCGTTCTTTGCAAAAAAATTTAAGTCTTGGCAACGCTTAGTCTCGAAAGCTAAGGGGAAATCTAGAGCGCAATACTCGATCACGTCAAAATCTCCCTAGTTCTAGCCTACAGGTCTACTTATTTTTACACATTTTTAAATCATTTTTTATACTAAAATAAAATAATATATTGGTCAAAACGGGGTTGCGTGGGGCACAGAAAGCCACAGGTATGATTATTTTGACAGAAACCCCCCTACACTTAGAACTGAACATTGGCCTCAATGTTCAAAAATTTCAGGTGCCACCCCCACACTTAGGAACGAAAAAGGCAAATGCTAAAAATTCCAAGTGTGAAAAGGAAACAAAATTATATAAACATATATGATCAGGATAGAGGATTTTCCCAAGATAAAATTATGAAATTGATCAGAGACCGAGTGTTTGGAGGATTGAAAACAAGCACGGTGGTCTACACAATCATAAGGAATCCTGCAAGCAAAAACGGGTACCCAACAAAACACAATATGGAGATAAGCACTCTCCACACTTATTCATTATTAATACAATATCCTAACATACTCAAAAATAATCTAAATTTAGGCCAAGCTACTAATTAAAATTCTAAAGATAACATGGGTTCCCTCCTCGAGAAGCACTTGTTTTTTGTTCGAGACGGCTAGCTTGTCTCTGGGTACTTACTTCTAAGTTCAAAAAGTACAATCATTAAACATTTAAAATTAGTTCGGATGGAAATAGACGATACATCACCACCTAGGTGAGTAGCACCTGACTGGTAATGGCAATATGGTGAAAATCTATAAAAAGGTCTCGCCATCACCCACTTCATATCACCCGATTGTGTCCAGGAGAAAAATGATCCAAATCTCATTCACTTTCACATTTTAGACCTTGACACAGTTATGCTAGGATCGGGAGTGTGTGACAAGTAGGATGGATTCATCAATTAATGGTATTGACCTAAGAGGGTCCAAGCTACACAAATCCTTGGAATCATCATCAAAAATTTTGTTATCAATTATTAGTGAATAGTTATCATCAAAGTCAAATAAAGGATTTGATATAGTCACATCAAAATATCTGGAAATCGAATCATCATTACCTAAAGGTACAAACCAAACCACAAACACAAAACAGCAAGGCAAAACCACACCCACCACCTCCACCAACAAACAAAACCAACACAACCAACAAACCCACACCCACACACAAACCAACAACACCAACACCAAACCACCCACAACAATCCAACAACAACAACCACCCAACAACAAACAACACACCAACCCAAAACAACAACAAACCAAAAAACAACAACCCCACAAACCACACACATAAACAACAATAAACCAACAACAACACCAACAAAACAAACAAACCAAACAACCACACAAAACAAAATCAACCCCAACAAAACCCCACACCAACAACACCACACCCAAACAAACCCAAACAAACGCCCCCCTCAACACAAAACACAAAAGTACAAACAAAACAACCATTATCAACACACCAACAACACCCCACACACTAAACCATTACCAACAAACACCAAAAACCAACATTACAACACCCACAAAACAATCCACACATCCACCCCACCCAACCATACAACAACCCACACAACAAAAACATTTTCCCAACAAACACCACCAACCACAAACAACAACACACACCACCAAACCAACAAACACCAACAAAACCAAAACCACACAACCAACACCAACAAATAAAACACAACAACCACAACACCACACATAAAACAAAACACAAACACCCCCACAACTCCACATTTTTTACAACCCCACACCAAAACACACCCGCCAAAAACCAAACAAACAAAACATTAAACAACACAACCCAACACAAACACCACACAAACACAATAACAAAACACCAAACAACAACCAAAACACAATCACACACCAACAACAACACACAACAAAAACCACAGTAACAAACAACAACACACACAACCCACACACACCAACACCCCCAACAAACACCATAACCCACCACAACACACCCAAAACACCCCCACACAACAACAACACCACAACATCCAACATCAAACAACACCCCCAACACAACAAACAACACCTACAAAATCCTGCAAGTAATGGAAACCTACGAAACACAACATGGAGAGAAACACTCCCCCACACTTATTCATTACTAATACTAATATCCTAACATACTCAAAATAATCTAAATGTAGTAAGCTACTTATTTAAATCTAAAGATAACACGAGTTACCTCCCGAGAAGCACTTTTTTCCTGTTCGAGTAGCTAGCTTGACTCTAGGGTTACTTACTTCTAGGTTCAAGGACACATCTATCACTTAAAATTAAGGTCGGATGGAAATAGTGATACATCACCACCTTAGGTGAGTATGGCACCTGACAGGGCAATGGCATATAGGGAAATCTAAAAGAAGGTCTCTCCATTACCCACGTCATATCACCCGACTGTGTCAGGGAGAAAAATGGATCAAATCTTTCTACTTCCCTTAAGGAAATATCCTTAAAATCGAGAAGTAGTGTGACTAGTAGGGTGGCCTCATCAATAATCAGTGTTGACTTAGTGGGGTCCAGGCTACACAAATCCTCAAAATCATCATTAAAAATTTTGTTATTAATTATTAGTGAATAGTTATCATCAAAGTCAAATAAAGAATTTTATATAGTCACATAAAAAGATCTAGAAATTGAATCATCATTACTTAAAGGTACATCAAACATCCTTGGGTCTGGAACAGGGTCAATGGTTTCTAAATCACTAGGATTAAAGTCAATTTTCCTATCCCCCGTTGAGAGGGTGTCAAAATGCCCTCCAAAAGGTAAGTCGATATCTACTTTTGCATCTCCTAAAACATCAGTGCAAGGCAAAGGTAGTAAATCAATGGGCATACTACACTCTAAATTAGTACTAACCAATGTCACCTCAAACTCCCTTAGGATTGGGACAAGATCATCAACACTAGACTTTATGAATTCCTCATTTTCCCTTGCGAGAGTGGTGCTAATAACCTCATCCCCCATTAAGAGGGAGTCTAAAGGTTCCATGGTAGCTAAGAAAGGTGGGGGTGGTGTGTATGTAAGTGACTGAGGTGTGACATGAGTGGTATTACGTTCTCTTAAAAATAGCTCCTTGTCAAAGATCACCTCCGTATCATCGTCACTCTCCTCATTATCTAGGTCAAAAAAGGTATTGGGTATTTGAGTACTAAGAAAATCCTCTTGAAGACGGTCAATTTCGATTTTAGAAAGTATTTCAGATTCTAAATCCCGAGGGGGCGATTGATCGATATGGTACTATGGAGGTTGGTCAAAATGAGGCAAGTCATAATTGTTATAAGGATTAGGCTCATAGACAATCAGAACTATAGTTGGGACCTTCACAGACCTCACAATAGTAAAACTGTTGTGGTAGACTCAGAGAATAATATGGATATCGGTCTAAGCCATAATTTTGATTGTCACACGGAACCTGCTCATAGACAAGTGTGTTCCCTGTTTGACAATCAAAACCGTGGTGAGACTTACTTCCACATAAATCACACAAGTATGTCTCGATCTGGTGTGGCGGGGGTTGGTTAAAGAAATTAGGTGTTTCATTGTAGGAATAAGGATTTTGGTCATAGACAAACCTGTTTCCCGACCCTACCATGCTACAACCAGGACAATTTCTACCATTTTGAGGACCCCCACAACATGAGCAACTATATTGGCCATAAAATATTTGTCTTTCAAATTGTTTTAAATTTCGAGCAAGTTCTGCCACTTGCTCATTTAAAGCTTCCCAGTCAGACATAGCAAATAAAGAATTAAACTTTATAGGAGGATAAAAGAGATAGAATTAAATACTTAAGAGGATAAGGAAGATTTTTCTTTTCTTTATTTATTTATTTAATAATAGAGTTTTGAATAAGTTTAAAAGGAGAAATATTTTTGGATTTTCGAAAAGTTAATGAAAAAGGAAAACATTTTTTTTGGATTTTTATAAACGATATGTTTAGACAAAGAAAATAAGACGGAAAATATTTTTGGATTTTTATAAAGATAATAAAAGTGAAATAAAATTATTTTTGGTATTTTTAGTATATATATATATATATATATATAAGGAAAGGAAAAATAAAATAGAAATGGAAAATATTTTTGGATTTTTATTTATTTAATTATTATTTTTATTTATTTATTTATTATATATATTTTTTATTTTTTTTATTTTTTATAAACAAGAAAATGAACTTTCAAAAGAAATGATCTTCAAGGCACTAACTCAAAACACAACGCACAAATCATACAAATCTCCCCGGCAACGACGCCAAAAACTTGGTTCGTTCGTGAGAACGTTGTCGGTAATAGTATAAGTGTCTCCCCTTAGATGTAAGAATTACTTTAAGAATAGTAAAAATTAATCTTCTGAATGTCGTGTCCACGGTGAGGATTGAATTTGAGATTTACGTTAATGTTTTAAATTCAATGCTTGATTATTAAAGATTTCTGTTTTGGTTTTATACTAATAATATAATAATAAGCTATATTAAAACTAAGTACTATTAAACTAAGCAAATAGACCTAATATATATATAACGAATATGATTGTCAAGTGAGGCGATTAGATCCTTAAGTGTGAAGGTAAGATTTTATCGATGAATTAACACCCGTCTAAAAAACTAATTCCTCACAATGTTGGTTTATTTTGAAAACAATATTTTATCGTGGTAATAATTACTAGATTAATGCCTAATTATTCTTACGGCTTTTGCCCGTTTAAATAACCAAAACATAAATCTAAAGAATTCGAAAATTATTAATCAACAACCCCTTTTTAATTTCACACTTAATTCACTAATCACTACTCACTTAACAAGCATATATAAAACTACTCACTAATCATCACAACTAAACTAGCATTAACAATCATAATCATTTTAAACAATTAAACTAAATCTACTAAGTAAAGAGAAAGAAAGGAAAGAAGGTAGAACCCGTTTGATGAGATCAATACGAATTTAAACCACCCGATCTAATAAACTTATTAAAATCTTAAAGCTTACTTCTTTATTAGTTCTTATCAAACTAATTAGCTAGTAAAAATTTGAGCTTTATTCACTAATTAGTTTAATAAAGACTACAAAAAGCTTAAAACTTTAAGAATAAAACTAGCTTATTAGACCTATAAGCTCCTCGCTTAAGTGTTGGATCGGATTCATCAACATTAAAACACAAGCAAAGTTTAACACGAATAAGCTATATGAATAAGTTATAAGCTAAAAGCTTTAAATCCGAAATATAAGGTATTTCGAAAAGGAAAAGCTAAAGTTACAAAATCTAGCAAAATAAGCTATTCAATAAGATTGAAATAAGCTAGATCTACTTTTAATAATTGAACTAAGACATGAAATAAGCTAAAGAAATAAGCTACTATGAAAAGCTACAAACTTTAAGCTAGAAAATAAGTTATAGATTTAAACTAAAGACAATAAGCTATTAAAAATGAAAACTTTAGATCTAAATCCACCCGAAACTAAGGTGTTCAACTCCGAAAACTGAACGAGAGACGGGTATATTTCAGGATTAGACCTAAAATAATAAACCAAAAAGCTAAAAATAAAATTGAATACCGAAATTAAGCTCATCTTAATAAGCTATATCGAAGCTTATTAAAAAGCTTATCAAATCGAAACTAAAATATTAAATTAGCTTATTTGAATAAGCTATAAGGAAGCTTATTCGAATATAAGCTAAAGAGATGGATCCAAAATAAGCAATAAGAGAGAGAATTTATTTGGAAATAAGCTAGAAGAAAAAGAAAAGATAAAGGAATAAGCAAAAGCAATAAGCATAAAGTAAAACTAACCTTTTAAAATCAACATCTTCATTAATAGAATTAAGCCAAGAGTACATTAAGCTAAAACTAATAAGCTTTGAAAGCTTTTACAAAATAAGCTAAATCTAATAATCTAATCTACTCCTACTCCTGAAACTAAATAAGCTAAAAATGTGAAAGAAATCCTATTAACTAACTAATGAATTCGTCTGGAAATGAAGGGGTTATAAAGGCCCATCACTATTGGGGCAATTTGGTCTTTTTGCACGTACGCATTTTTGTCAGCTGATATCAACGTGTATGAGCCAATCTCGAGCTGCCACCTGCCCTCTTGTAAAATTCTCGGATCCAACAACCAATCATTTTCCCCACTCATTGCCTCGAATTAACGCAACCTCGTATTGACCTCTAACACGTTTTTACCACGTGTCGCCTTCTGATAAGCTAGCCACCTCGTAACCGCCACTACACCTGCAACTTCCCAGAACCTGCCACTTGACAACCTCGGACTGACATGTCAGTCTGACAACCTCGTACCTATACAGTAAGCATGTCGGGAGTGCCACGTGACAGGTTGTCATTGGACAGCCACCACCACGTGGCCAAAGTTGGACCCACTTTCCACATCATTGCTGACGTGGCAGCCACGTGTCAGCCACGTGGCATCCATGTGGCATCTACGTGCCATTTACGTGTCAGCCACGTGGCATCCACGTGGCGCTGACGTGGATAATACCAAAGTGGCCATAGCCTGAATCAAACATGGGACATCCCGAGTGTGAATTCAAAGGACACCCACAAGTCCAACTGAGCTAAGCATAGCTTTAGTTATATATATGCATAGTATAAATTTTAATGGCTTTTTGGCTTGGTCTGATTTATTTAAATAAAAGGCTAATAAAGGATTTTGACTGGTTCATATAAAAAGATTTAGGAAGGTTCAAAATGAGAGAAAGGTACCAATGGATTCGTAATTTTGTGCTCTTTCCAATGGAGTGCTCGAGGAATGTCACACCCCCAAACGGGGCTTGGATGGAATACACGTGTCAGGGGCGTGACGTCATAATATACATCACACAAGATACAAAGAACGACCTCTAAGGGTACGTTTGAAAATCCAACATCGT
>BQNB010083143.1:0-17084 GCA_026074375.1 Tanacetum coccineum
CAGCTTATAGACTGAAAGAGCTTTTGAGTAGCTTATTAGCTTATGAGACAATATGGCTTATTAAGAGAGCTTATGACTTTAAATGAGAGCTTAGAAAATGAGATTTAAAACACTAAAAACTGAATTTCATTAATTAAAGAAGCTGATTACAATACTTGAAAAAGGAAATTACATTTAAGAAAATTACAAATTTAAGCTAAAAATTAATAAAAACTAAAAATCGACTCTCTATGTGTGTGAGAATGAGGCCTATTTATAGTGCCAAGTTGAAGCTTCTAGGTCCTCTTGCCTTGCTCTCCAAACTTTTAATCTCTGCCATTCATTTCTTCAATCATTTGATCTATGTTGTGGGACGTTGGATCAATTTGTGGACACCTGAGGATTGCCAGCGTGTCATTCCCTTGATGTGACGTTTGTGTTAGTTTTGTGAGTAAATTAGCACAAAAACCCACCACTATTTGTGCTTCTTTCACTGATTACGTGGCCTTTGAGCTTGAGCTAGGATAAGTATCCTCTTGATTAGACTAATTTGTCCTTGCATTTGTGCTTGAGCTTCCTTGAAAAATAGACGTCTTTTGACCCTCACATTCTATTTGCCCTCGTCAATATGTAATGACTGGTGAAAAAGGATGAGAAAGACGAGTGAAATAAGTAAAGTGGGTTTTTCACCGCCTATTTATAGGACAGTTTAAAACTGTTGAACTTTGGTTGAGGTTTTATGCACATTATGTCCTTGTTCAATCTTTTCTTATTTCTAATGTTTTATAAATAACCTGATCGAAAATTGTGCAATAATGGCCCTTTAGATGTTTTGTATAAAAGGAGAAATGACTAATGTATTTGGCTTGTTGACTTTTGGTTGACCGATAATTGGTAGAGAAGGCAATTCAACAATTTCAGGCATCGTTTTTGAAAAACTCTTCTGATTCCTCAGGTGTCCGTGCATCCTTCGTTTTTTTGACTTTTTCATAGAGTGATATTTTGCACTGATCATACCAGCACATACAAACATAAAACAAGCATATTTCTTTGTGCCATTTTTGGTATGTATTGGGTTTAATTGGGTTCATTATTTATACAAAACTGAAATGTTTATTCTATACTTTATCGAGACTCAACAATGTGGTGACTCTCAAATAACACTTGAAGATTGAATATCTTCTTTCTAATGTTGCTTCACTTATAAAAGTCGGACAATGTATAGCCAATGAGTCACAAATTGCAAATATCGGACACAATTAACTTAAATCTATTTCGGATGAAATAATTAAGTTGTCAAGGGATATAAGAGGAATTATAATAGTAAAAAGACTATTAGAAGAGAGAAGAAATGTTTAGAAGTGAGAAGAAACATCGAAAGTAAAAAAAACTATTAGAAGTGAGACGACTATTAAGAAAGAGAGAAACCGCTCAGAAGTGAAAAGACCCATTTGTAGCGTGAGAACAAAGCGACGTTTTAACGAGATTTTGAGGAGCAAGATCTTTGTATGTGAGTGAAGTTTTATTGTTAATGATAGATTGTAGGTATAAATTCGTATTGTACAGGAATGTGATGGGAATGAGACACATTTCATTATGGGGGAAATTCTCGTTGACAACAGAAGCAACAATAGCTTTATAATAGGTACATGAATAAGAGAATGACCCATTGATCTTTCTAGAATAGAGAAGTTTAGTGGCATAGAAATAAGGGTGATAAAAAGCTAAAACGTCAGACTTGTAGCAGAAAAGAAGAAGTGTTCTCATTTAAAGATATGAAAAGAACAAAGTAGAGGTAGGAGATTTCGTTTAATGATTTTAATATAATCAGGAGGGCAAATCCTAGGTTTATAAGGTGGAAGCGAACACAATAGTCAGAGAAAGTTTTGGAATTTGACCAACTTTTAAGTGAATGAGATGACACAATTTTTAATTTGCATTTCCGCCCAAATTAAAAATAGGCCTTACAAATACTTCGAGTATGAAGTAAGTAACGTTGTCCACGAACAGCGGAATGTCGTTAACGGACGCGAAGACCAAACATCGAAACAAAAAAGAAAATAATAGACCGGATTTAATGGAAATTAGTTGGTTACCATCATATCCTAAACCTAGACAAATATATTTTAACGCAATTTGAGCCGGTTGAGAGGGTAAAATAAAAGAATGTCGACGAGATGTTATCTTCAGACACCTCATCCAATTCGAATAGAGATATATATCCTATGTTAGACATTGTCCCAAGGAAAATGGTGACAGTATCATGCGTGAATGTATTCGTACGCGAAAATAATAATAATATATAAAAAAGTAAACAAACAAAGATGGGAAGGCGACTAGCTTTGACAATGTCAAGGAACATGGATGGTGTTGTGTTAACACGTTAACGGATAAACTACACTCACAGAGATATGAAGCTCTATCACATAAGCAGTGTGAATGTTCATCAGAATAATCACACACGAGTGTATAACGGTTGTCTTAAAGGTTGTTGCGGAAATAGTGGAGGAAAAGAGATAAGCCAACTCTATTGGGTTTAAGAGCGTGTTGATGAGAAGAAAAAGGTGTATCGGAAGACAAAAGATTTATATCTTCGAGAGAAAGTATGTATTCACTCGAAGAGTAAGAATGTATTACTTTCGAAGAGTAAAGGATGTGTTGTCTCGTCAGACAGCAGACAATGGACAAGAAGGCGTTTTCTACAACCATCAAAGTTGTCTTCTAAAAGGCTTGAATAGTGGATTTTTCGGATATGACCGTTTACACGTTTAGCAATTGAGCAAGGTAAAGATACATATCTGTATAAGAAATTTCGTGGTTAAGGAAATGAATGAATATAGTTTCTAGTAGTCAACCGTATCTATGGAAGGTGTATTACGATTTATGAAGTCATCTAACTTTCCCTTGCCCAAAGAGTGAGAAGATTCATATTAAAGAGATGGGACGATGAGCAATGATTAACGAAACATGATGTGCTGGAAGACTCTAGATAGAATATTAAGTACCAATCTATGTGACACTTTTGAAAATTTACGTATTAATGACATGAATGAGCTACAGAAAGATATTAATAGATGTGCAGAAAATAACTAATACATAAAGTGCTATTATAAGACATAACGTACCATAGCCGAGTGAGATCCAAATTTTATCTAAGCATGCATCGAACGACAACATTAATCACTCTACAAATGCATTAAATTAGTAAGACTATATTGACAACTAAACCTTACTTGGTCATAAAACGTGTAACCTAACAAGTGTCTAGGGTGCACGAATTAACATCGTAAGATCATTGTACAAGAGGAAATTCAAAACAAAACATGATAATTTTAAATGTGTAATACTGTCATGTAAAACGTGTAGCAATTAAGCATTTCTAGGAGACATACACATATTATCTTAGATAAAACAAAGGAATAGCTAATTATCCACATTTCTCTCAACTAGAAAAAAAGCAAACGCTTTTTCTACAACAGACATGATGCATTTATAGTTAATCAAATAAATCACTCTAAGAGAATTAAGAACAACATGCAAAAGCAATAATAATTGCGCATATACAATGAATGCACGTTACAACATCATGAGAAAACTTCAAAGCACATATATGTGAGATGAGCAAGTATTAATCAAGAATGTACTACTGTGAGAAAACCTAATTACAACTAATGCTTATTGTGAACATCCTAACTTAAATAACAAAGTAATCCGATTTAGACCTATGCAATTAGGCACAATATAAGAAGAGCCATTTAAGTCAAAATTATGAAGAATGAGCAATCTATGAGACTACATCACTAGAGGAGAGCTTGGCAATTCATGCTAATCACGACCATTATTATAACTGGCACTAATATCCACAAACACCTAACTATACAATCTCTTAGGTACAATCATTCAACCGTTCAGGAGCGCGTGTATATGAACATCATAATTGATTCTTTCTAAGAAAGCCGAAATAGATTCCTCAAGGTAGGTGCATTCTTCATTAGTATAGAACACAACAATATGTAAACTTCCTATGACTTATGCCTAAAAAGCGCGACAGTTGTAATCTAAAAGATACAAGTTGTAAATCATTTTTTCAATAACAGAGGGCCTAACAGCTGCACTCAACTAACATGCTTTAACTATTATTGGTTTCGCATAATTCCTTAATCAAGATGTAGTAGAATTCTAAAAGAATTTAAATGAGAGAGCCGAGTCAATTGTTGCGTAATTTAGATAAGAAGAATGTGTGATCCATCTAGGTGACCTAGGAGAAATAGACAACTAAGAGTGAAACAATGTTGGATAATGCCACTGCAATGGAGTAGTTTCAAAACAGAATGCATCCTTCAAGCATATCATTCTATGAAATAAGAATTCCAATTAAGGTTTATCTTTCCCAATCTATAGATCCTTGTGATATTGCGATTTATTCTTCTTGTAAAAAATAAATGATTATTAACTAAGTTTAGAGTTACATCTATAGTTTAGACATTTCTAAGTCAAGCAGAATTGACAAGAAGGAAGTGTTTAAATACTACATTCCCATAGGGCGAATCTTACCTAAACCAAAGATGCAATTATACAAGGACTAATGAGTTATCCATCGATCCGAGGTAGGATGCATCCATAATTTGGGCAAGAATCGGTTTTTCGCAGTATTTGCGGGGATCGGTGTTGATAATAGGTTATTAAGAGAAACATATATAAGTAATTATAAGGATTCACTGAGGTTTGAGTCAGTTTTTAGAAAATGACATCCAAGTCCTTGCTTCTATCGAGTTGGATGTACTACTATGCAGGTTTTATCACGATGGAAATTTCATCAAGGTCGTTAATGCTTACTATAGAGATTGGTCGATAAAGTTTAGCATATTATAAAATTTACCATTAGATAGAAATAAGACACAACAACTTTGAATCACTCTACAAACTCAGATGAAACCTCTTTTTATTATTTGGAGGTGCCCAAAAGTTTGAAATGCGAGTCAATTCGATGACACCTAAATTCCATCTTATGTCCGTGCAATCGCGACTGTATGAGTGAATTTTCATGTATTGAACCGAGTAGGATGAGTTTAACATGAAAGATCAACGGAAAGAACACTATGGTAGTCATTTGATTGGAGAGAAATTATCCTCCGTGATCTTAGATATAAATCCAAGTCATCAAAGTTATGATTCATAATACTAATTTGTAATTAGATATGAATCAGTGAGATTGATTATCGTTTGAATAATAATCATCTTCATATTCAAAATCCTCTTTCGAGCACTTATTGAGAGAAAGCACAAAAATGGTTTGTGGAATATGTTCAATTCTTCCTAATCCTAACCTTAGATGGTTAAAGAGTTCTCATTTGGTGAAGAAAAAATATTATGATTATTTGATAAAGTAAGAGAGAGTTTTGATAAGAAGATAGTTTAAGTTTTGAGTTGTGCTTTTGAATTGTTTAAGCAAAGTTACATATGTTGTGCATTTGCTCATGTCTAGATTTTCAGAGATGACGACTTTACCAATTGCATTGCAAGGTAAATTACTTGAATATTTTGGACATATATGTTGATCACACGCCTTGATCGATTCTTTACGTTGTAAAGTGTTTGTTACCTTGGATGAATCCAAAATAACAATGGTTGAGACTTTGTTTGTATACCAAAGTGTATGCCTGATCTACATCTTATGATACTCTAGAGTGTATTTATCCAATGGAACAGTAATCAACCACAGAACAATGAATAAAACACAAACAGCTTCATAATATTATTTAGAATAATACGAAGTACTACTCGTATTACTACATGGTTACAAAATCTTGAAGCTATTCTTTCTTTCTAAAATGAATCTGAAAAGTCTCATGAAAACCATAAGCTAACATTCCATTAAACCTTAAACGTAGATTCTCCTTTTAAACAAACAAGAGTCCTTTTACAAGATAGAATACACGAACTATTGTTGAAGTTTTTACAATTCAAATTACAAATATAAACATATCTTGACATTCCTTAAAATTATCTCAGTTCTTGCACATCCTGTAATTCTCCTAAAGTCACAGCTTCGCGACCATCACAGTTATTAATCTTTCTTCTAGCAGTAATAACTAACTGATCAGGTCAGTACAAAGTGTATAGTACTGGCAGTACTTAAAATATCCATATTAGTACTGTTAATTGTTTTATATAACCTTTGTGCAGGTAATTAACTCTTAGTGAAGACAATATATTCTCCCAAGCAATCCTCTACCTAACTTGATGAATTATCTTCAAATCCCAAGTTTCTTCTGAATTAAAAATCTCCTATTCTCTTTCCTTTTGCTGATCTGCATAATTCTTCTAATCACCAAACATCCTCGACTTCTAGCAACGTTGCCAATCTTATTCAAAACCGATTAGATCAGTTCAAAAGCATGTGAACTCTCATGATCTCTAAACCTCCAATTTCTTTTATCACACATGCTTGGAAATCCTCTCATTACTTATATCGAGTATTTTTCTTCTCATGTCAGCATAAGTATAAGGACTATTAGACCATTCTGCATCATTAAAATGGCGTATAAATACCTCAAATTTGCGCGACAGAAAAATCATAATAAACGTCTAGTCTAATCACATTATATTCATAGGCTGACATATCTTTATTCCATGATCTCATCTTCTTCTATCAGCTCAAAATAACCAGTAGTGCAAGATCATCCACAAATGCTAAATCAAATCATACATTCCTCAGAGTCTATTGAAGCAGCTATACCATTCTATGACTAAGTCTAGTATAACAATGCCTGTCACATCTATGTACTATCAAACGTCTTCTCAAAGCACTCACACTCACAAAACCTTGTATTCAATGAAATTGCCAATCATCTCTGAAGATTGTGATAATACAAGAAATTTTACTTACAGTGTACAAAAGTTAATGATCTGTCCATTCCACAATTGTAATACTTCTTGTAAAGAAGAGAATCAACATCTTCTGCAAATAACTTCTTCTCTTGGAATATATCAAAAAACTCCTTTGCGTAAACTCTCCTCTTCAGCATCTTCTTCAACTTATTCTTGTCGTTCTTAACACATCCTTCTTTTTCTAGAGAGATTTTCTTTCTTTTTGCCTCCAGTTCTTTAACCAACATTCTTTCATTTCTTTTTGTGAATAGTTTCAGAATCTTTTTCTGTCAAATCTTTTCCAGAGACTTCATCTCTTTCCACTCCCTGCTCCATACGGAGCTCAATGTGTTGATTAAAATCCCAAACCTTTTCAAATATATGGCCCAGATCTCATATATAGAAAAAGCCCTTCCCATTGAAGAAATAAAGAGAATTGGTGAAGCTTAAAAACACGAAATGAGAGATGTGTTGCAAAAACCACACATAACTGGCACAAAGTGAGTTAAAAGAATTGATGGATGTAAACTGTGGATGCCTTAAAAAACATAAGGCTCAAACTAAAAGTGTGTGCAGTATCTCTCGTCCAAACGTCTATCCAATCATTATCCTTCAGGTTCTCTTGTAAGCAGCTATACCATTAGCATTCATTATGACTAAACTCTGAGAGACACAAACTCCCTCTACATCTAGTCTAATCAAACATGTCTCTTCAAAGCCTCTCAATCGTCACGCAAAACCTTGCTAGATTTCTCTAGTTGTAACCTGTCCAATCTCCTTTGAACGGATTTCTGATAAATACATGGAAATTATCAGTCAAAAGCTGTGTACACAGATCCTTCTACAATCCACAATTATGGATCTAAATAGATGATAGAGAGCAAAGATTCTCAACATCAATTCAGCATAAACAGCTTCTCATGGACACATTGATATTAAATCTAAAAACCCTTTGAGTTTTCTCGGGGGGGGGGGGGTGGGGTGGAGTGAGGGGGGGGGGGGGGGGGGGGAGGGGGGGGCTGTAAGGTTTAAAATGAGGATGGATATATTTTTGTATATTTTATAAATTGAGTTTGTATTGGTTATGATGTCTTACTTTTTGCTCCTGATTACTTTCTTAAACAAATTCTTTACCATTTCTTACTTCTGTGATATCATGATTCTTTTCTTCAATCTTTCTCATATAGGCGCGAGACTATCCACATCTTTATCACTTCCATGCTCCATAGACTCTAATCGTTGTTGATTTAATAATCCACAAACCTTATGTCAAATAATGGGCCTAAAGATTTATATAGAGACCCTTACCCTTGAAGTCACTTAATCATTCTGAGTAGATTTACCCTGGATTTCTTCAAAGTAATTGACATCATATTTCAATCCACTGACCCTGGTGCAAATTAGGTCTTTGCTAGGCTTCACTATCTTAGAAGCGTCGATGATACACATACCTGAGCTGGAGGACTCATTCCAATCTATCTTCTTAGTAGAGCTTGGTGCTTTCAGTAACATAGACACATTTGTCTTTCACCATCTTCTTATCCCTTCTGTCCAAGCAATTTACTTATACTATCCCTTTCGTCTATATCCTGTGAGCGCCCTTTTAGTTCATCTCTTTCAAATCATGTTGTGATTCTTTCTAGTCTGAATTGGAGCTTTAATGCAAAAATCTTAACCTCTTCTTGATCATGCTCCTCTTAGACTTTATTCTTTTGGGCTCATAGCTCTTGTCAATATTGCTTTTCCCTTGTCGTTTATTTCTACTTGTCCAGTACTTGTTCTTTCACGAAAGTTCCATTCATTCTATAAGTCTTGCGGACAGTTACTCCAGCATTACTAATACATTCTTTTTCTTCAGCTCTATACTAAACTAAAGGAACTATCACTACGTAAATCCTTTTATGCGAGTTGCACCAGTAATTACAATTACTATCGAGCACTTTTTTACCTTTCGGTCACTGCCTTCCGTTTAGATCTAAGATTGACATTCAAGGGCGAGAAGTACACTTCTTTATCTATCTTTCTAAGAATGAATAGGGAATCAATATTTTCAATCGTGCTCTTCTTTCTCTCTTCTAGAAACCCATCTGCATCAGATAATTCTCACTCCCCTATTTCTCTGGAACGCACAGTCATCTGAGAAACAATACCTGCATCGCCAATCTTCCACGAAAAGGAACATCTTACCTTAGTAGCTCTTTTCCCTTGGATATTCCTAAATCTTTGAACTACTAGCCTCTAACTATATATCTTGACCCAGGAAGAAGAAATGCGTAGGGAGAGACATGAATATGAAAGTTTTCTTTGTCTCTATCCTCAAGTCATGCCTATAAGAACCTTGCAACACCCTGTACAGGAAAGTGAGTACCCATATATCGGTCAATTCAATCTAAGATAATTCATGCTACCCTATTCACTTCTATGTCGAGTGAACAACATGCGGAGCAGAGTGAGTTCCATCTGGTAGTATATGATCTGTGTTGTTCATTCGCGTCCAGGTGATAGGTGGGCGAGAGAATTTGGGTGAAATGATGGCTCGTTATTTTGTGTTGGTGAGTTGTATATAGAGTTGATTTGTTCTTGTGTGATTGAAAACAGTCGTCGGTATAACGGCGTGAGTGTTCATGATACGAAGCTTCTCAGGTGAATATACATGAAGAGTATCAGGTGGAGGGTGAAAGCGTATCATGTGAGTGAAGGTGCGACGAACATGCGTGAGTGGGCATACTAGACGGTGAAGTGGAACGGTCTACAGTAACATCTTATGCATAGTAGGAAAAAAAGCAACTTCCCTGGGCATGAATAATCCGCATATGTAGACCTCTTCATATTGGTTAAAGACTTTGACACCTAAGAGAGGTCTACAAGATAGTCTTGAGTAGAGGTTGAGAGGGTTGTGTAATCCATCCTCTGCATAATCAAAAAGAAGCATTATTCATGTAACTGAAACGATAGGGTACATTAAAAATCTTGATGGAAGGCTAGAAATATGAGTAGATGCCCCCATGATGCTCAACAAATCATCCCTAAGGGAAAAAATTAGTATTGGTTCAGTCCTATTGTAGAGCGCCTAAACAGACATAACAACAAGTGGAAGCATATGGTATACTACTAAAACTCTCCTCCAAAGCACAGCTCCTTCTCCTAAACTGGCTGAAAAGCAGAGCAAATGCAAGGAAAAATATATGTGGAAAAACGTAGAAAACCCCACACACTTAAGGTGAAAAAAGCGCACTCCTTTAAGTATTAGCTGCGAAAAGTTTATGTATCTCTGCCATTCAGTAGTACGATATCCCATACTAGAGTTGCCAATTGCTCAAAAAATACTCACAGATGTGGGAATACAAGAATTAACTACAATCACATATATCATCCGCCCACTCTATGAAGAATGTTCTGCTTAAAATGAGCATCGTAAATAGTCATATTTATGGAGTGCCCAATCAATGAGGCGCTGCAAACTAAATCTTGACTTCTCCATTTTCATCAGTAGAACAAATCTTCAGCATATAACCCTCAAAAAAGAATAAAGCCTCCAAAATCTTCTGAGTATTCTGATCAACAGAAGACAGAAAACATTGCTTTTCTTTGTGAGTGCATAACAATAATGTCTGACTTCGAGCTAGTGAAAGCGATGACTTAGATGAGAACCCCTTCACTGCCCCCCCTGTCAGACTTTTGCGATCTAATAAATGCGGACCAATCGGTTTGTGCTTGTCAACAAAATTTCCAAAATTTGAGCGCCATGACATAAAGTGTGAGTAAGACGTAGTATGGGAATCAATGATCGTGGTTTAATTAAAAATTGAATGTAGGAGAAAGATACATTGTAAGATTATATAGAGTAAAAACGTGAAGAGATAAGGATTGGAACCGACTTAAGGAAATTACTACAAGGTTTATCGGTGATCAAAAATCAAAATGAGATATCACATAGAAAGATCATGAAACTCCAATTAGATCAAAAACCCTATAAAATTCATAGAGGTATATGGAGCAGACAAATATATATTGCAACGGCTCTATTAATTAAATGAAAAGATTATGCGTATAGGGTTCAAACAGAACTAAACTAATGGTCATACCAGCAGAACCAACAAATTATCTGTCTATGCATATACTACAACAAATAAGCCTAGCATATTAACTTTTCAACAAAAAGCAGTACAAAACTTAAAAATGCTACCAAAACTTTTAGGTAGCAAAATTGAATCAAAAAAACATAGCATTCACTCAATCCATCTTTCTAGTATCTTATTAAGTACTCACATTTAATTCTCTCAATTCATTCTAACTCACTTGCGCACTCAGTCATGTTTACTTTCACGACATGCTCTCTTTTTCTGTTTTTAATCTCACCAATTCTCTTATTCTTTTTGGCTCAAAATTCACACAAATCATAGCTTTTGGAACAACTACACCTCAGCCATTAACTGAATTGATAAGTCTTACCAATAGCCTAGCTTTTGGACTAGCCAATGCTTCTCATTGTAAAAACTGGTGCATTGATGAGCCCTAGATACAGTTTTTTGAATTAAACAATCAACTATCAACGAGGATTTGAGAAGTCTTTCACCAGAAGCCGATTGCTCTGGACTAGTCAATTCTTTGTATAGTCCCAATTAGACAATGGTGTACCTGATGACCATGTTTTCGTAAGCTGTGGTGTAAAACCTAACACTTCGTGAGGAACAATACACATTCCTCCACTCAAAGAATGCAACATCTAATAACCAATTTACAACACTTCATTGCTTATCCTGTAAAGAGTTAGCTCAACACGAAAACATAATCTCAAACCACTTTACTCTTTGTGTAGCAGTATTAAATGATTACTACTAGATTATACAGTGAAGAAATACATAGAAATAAACTAGAGATACTAACTATAATAACATTTTTTGACGAAAACATTTTAAATATCAACTAGCAGAACTAATTATAACTAGCATACTTAATTTAACAAAAGATTTAGACAGTACAACATATAACAAACTTTACAAAACAAACAAAGAAATAGGCAATTAGGGGAATTAGATTCGAAATCTTGTGAGACCAACAGTACTGAAATATCTACCCAGCAGTCAAAACCTTTTACATAAAACGAAGAACACTGCGCACTACGCATTAATGTAGATCAAGTGTCAAACTTAACCATTTGAATCAACTTTTTCTTATGTAGCATTGCACAGTCTCGTTATAAAATGATGACCTAATCTCATATATTGTCTTTTTGTTTCTTAGAAATGTTTGAACAGAATTCTTATTCATTCAATCAGTACTATCATATGTAGACACCATAACATAAACAATAACTAATTCTAGACACGATGATATAGAACACGCCCAATCCCATTTTCCCAACATCTACGTCTAAGCGTTCACACATCTTGAGCAGGCGACAATCCCCAAGCGTACCGTGAGCTGCAGGCGCGCGTGGAGCGCGAGAGCGGGAGGGTGGGGGGCGAGCGAGGGGGCGGGCGCGAGTAGTTGAGGATGGTGGGGGCCTGAGGGAGTAGGGGGGTTGGTGAGGAGGGAGGGTGTGTGGGGGCGAGACTTCAACCACTAGCTCTAGGTCTCATTCTCTCTCAATCTGCCTTTTCTCTCTCGACCTATCTGCCTAGAGATCAGTCATCTATATCACCCCCAAAACAACTCTACACAAACCGTCCAAGTTGCTGAACCTCACTCTCGACACCTCATATCTCACACATCCCTTCACAGCATGTCTGTCGTAGCCCTCTCCAACATTTCACAGCTTCCCACACATTCCCCCCTCTCAAGATCCTCTAACTACTACTTAACCACTCTACAAACTTCCCGCCGCCGACGACAACCCTATCTCACTGTCATTCACCCCTAGCTAACACAATGACACAGCATACAACATTCTACGAACAACAAAGTACGATTCTACACATCATATCTAACCATTAAAAAAACTCCCAACACTACACCAATACAAAAACTAGGGTATCTATAGATATAAACACCCTCGCTGATATATTACAGAGATTAAAGATGCACTTTATAAATACTAAAACGCAGATCAAACTCATCAACCAATTAAATACACTCAGTCTTAACTTTTAGACGTAACCACTAAAGCAACAAGAACTTAGATAGACATCTTTATTCAAGCACGATCCATATTAATTACTGTCAGATATAGAACCACAAATTTATGCACAATACTACTACACTACTACAAAAAAAACTATGAAGAGTAAATCTCTAATCTAATAGGCGAGAGCGAAACTTCCAGGTAAATGTGGGTATGAACTTATATGTTGGTGGTAGTTAGGATTTTAGCATACTATAATTATAAAGTTACGTATAAGTTTTTATGTTAGATTTTATATGGGGTATTAGTGTGAGGTGTAGGTGTTTTATTCTGTGAAGGGATGAGCTCACAATCAGGCGAGATACGGCGCGAATATACAAAATTTCAATAACCTTTAAATCAAGACCGAAGTATAATATAATAAAATATTTTTGAAATAGGGCATAGAAAAAACTAAATATGCCAAATGCTCCATCTAATAACACCACAAAAACTTTGAGACATTCGATTTAGTGTCACTAAGCCGGGATTTACAACACAACGAGACACTAAGTATAAATGATTAGAATCGTTCAATATAACAATTACATTAACTAAAGCGATCAGACTGAGACAAGGTGACTGGAAAGCGTGGAGGTCTCTATTAAAATCCATAAGACTCCATCTTATCCAAAGTACGAGTTGTGTCTTGTTTTTTGGGTTGTGTGGGGGGAATCATTATGTACAGATTGTCGTCGAACACAACACTGAAGCGGCGAGAGGACATTTATCTTTAACCTGATCAAGGACATGAATGAAGTTGTTGAGCTCATAATACAAGAGCACATCTTACAATTAAATCTCTAGATCACACATTAACTATTTTATATATCAACAAAACTAGTTTAATTACACAGCATTGAGTCTCACATCAGTAAACATCTATTGATTTTTTACAAATTTTATAGCTCGAGAGAGTGAGAGTTTACGTATCTTGAGAATAAAAAAGTAAATTACAAATACAATAACCAACCCTCACCCACAAACTGGGGGGGGGGGGGGGGGGGGGAGGGGGGGGGGGGGGGGGGGGGGGGGGGGGGTGGGTTTTTGTGGGTATGGGGGGGGTTTGATTAATTAAATATAATATGGGGGGGGGGGGGGGGGGGGGGAGGTGGGGGCGAGGGGGTGGAGGGGGGGGGAGGGGTGAGGTGGGATGGGGAGAGGGGGGGGTGGGGGGAGTGGGGGGGAGGGGGGGGGGGGGGGGCGTGGGCGTGGGGGGGGGGGGGGGGTGGCTTCCTCTTCAATCTGACCATACAGGAAGGCACTTTTTACATCCATTTGGTAGACCATAAAACCCATATAAGAAGCATAAGCTAGGAACAGTCTGATGGCCTCAATTCTAGCCACAGGAGCAAAGACTTCATCATAGTCTATGCCCTCTTCTTGAGTATGTCCTTGAGCAACAAGTCTTGCTTTGTTTCTGATGACAATCCCCCTTTCATCTTTCTTGTTTTTGTATACCCACTTTGTACCAATTGCTCAATGACCTTTAGGTAAATCTACAAGAATCCAGACCTTTTGCAGTTTGAATTAAAGAAGTTCCTCCTGCATTGCTTCTACCTATGCTGGATCTCTAAGAGCTTGATAAAACTTTTTTTGTTTCTTCCTGAGAGAGGAAACCAACAAAAAGAACAAATATGAAGATCCCCTGATGAAGTCTTCCCCCTTCATATATAACACTAAGAAATCCTTTATCCGAGTAAGAATTTTCAATACCTTCTTGTCTGAACAGATGACTGCACATCACCAATCACATGCTCAATTAGGTGATCTTTGTGAATTCTTATGTGAGGAGTGGTAGGGACTGCATAAGATTGAGGAATGTTCCCCAATTCAATTTCTTGGTCCTCCACATGTGAGTCTTCAGATGCAGGACTAGGTCCTACCAAGTCTTCAGGAGTAGCAGTATTAACTTCAGGGAGAGCAGTACTAACTTCTCTACTACCAGTAGAAATATAACTGGTCTGGGCATAATTAACTTGTATGATCACCAGTACCATTATCCCTAATATGCTATCCCATCATGAGCACTCTTCTATTTAAGCATCCAACAACAAATTTTAAGTGAAGCAGTCACCAAAAAGTATGAAGCAACCATGCCAAATTGCATTACAATCCAATCTGGAGCTGTTGAGAAGAGTGCTAGATCATCATAAACCCTGTATACCTGCAAAATCATTAGAAAGATTTTTCCTCTAGCAACCACTGGTACATAATTCATTGATAGAGTTTAGAGAATCAAGATCAAAACAGCCACTTAGGACCATTGTCCTACAATCATAGCTATTCTCTAAGAACCCATATGCAAGTTTTCCTGAACTTTCTGGTTCTAATGTTGTATACCCAAAAAGCTTTGCTACATAAGGAATGATCCAACATAGAAACCTTCATCACTCTTTTTCATCAAACTTGCCCCAAATTTATCTAAGGTAATCTGACGATATAATTCACCATGACACATCCAAAGGTTTCATGAAGCCTATATCTGTGTTTTAAAACCCTTCTAAGAGTTCATAAGGAGTTCTATTATGCATATAGTACTATTATTGTCAATATAAATAACAGTATTCATGAAATTGTACCCATAGTCCAGCAGTTGGTTTTGTATCCAGAGAACCTGTCCACAGCAACTTGCAGCAGCCACATATTCAGCCTCAGTTGTAGAAGTGGCAACTACAGTTTGTTTCTTGCATTGCCAAGAGATCAGCCTATTTCCCAAAAACTGACAACCTCCAGTGGTTGACTTCCTATCTTGTGTAGCTCCAGCATAGTCACTGTCAGTGTAAGCAACTAATTCCAATGGAGAATCCTTAGAATACCAAAGTCCTAAAGATGGTTTTCCTTTAAGGTATCTAAAGATTCTCTTGACAGCTAAGAGATGGGATGTCTTTGGAGAAACTTGAAACCTTGCACATGCACAGACTGCAAACATGATATCTGGCCTGGATGCTGTAAGGTACATCAAAGATCCTATCATAGATCTATAAAGATGTTCATCAACATCAGCAGCATCTCCATCTTGAACCAAAGGCTTTTCCAAATCTGTTGGAGTAGAGGCAGACTTCACATCTGTGTAGTTGTACTTTCTCAAAATCTCATTGACATATTTATCTTGACTGATAAAAATGCCTTTCTTTTTCTGTTGGACCTGTAAACCCAAAAAGAAGGTAAGTTCTCCCATAGAACTCATTTGAAACTTATCTTTCATAAGCTTCTCAAACTCATCACATAACTCCTTCTTTGTAGATCCAAAGATAATGTCATCCACATATATTTGAACAAGCAAGATATGTCCCTTTTGTCTCTTGATGAATAATGTTTGGTCAATCTTTCCTCTTTGAAAACCATTGCACAAAAGATAATTGGCCAAAGTGTCATACCAAGCTCTTGGTGCTTGATGCAGGCCATATAATGCTTTCACTACATTATAGACTTTATCAGGATGGTCAGGATCTTCAAAACCTTTGCCAGTAATTCTGCCTCCACAGGCTCCTCCACCAAAAGTAACATAACCTCCATCAAAGTCTTTAAAATCTAAAAGATGGGCTATGTTTCCAGTCATGTGCCTTGAGCATCCACTATCAACAAAGCCTTTATCATTTAGTTGTGAATTGCTCTGCACAAAAAAACTTATGAAGTTAGTTTTCTTTGGGGACCCAAGCCATTATTGACTTGGATCTGCCTTGTGCATCAATGTAATTATATTTGTTGAAAACCAGTGATGCACCATTGGGTTTGATGGGTCTCCAAACCCAACATGCTGAGGGCTTAACAGCATTAAATCCCCTTGCCCTGACAGTATTAACAGTTGATCTAAATGGCCTACCAGTATTAAACCTTTGATTAAAACACCTTTTTGTTAATGTTGTTCTCTTGTAAAAGGGCCTGTGAACAGTTGATTGTGCTTGATTTTGAAAATATATCCTTGGTCTAGCACAATGAGTTATTGATTTGGGGTGAGCAGTATAAAAGACCTAGCAGTACTAAAAGGTCTACCAGTGTTAACAGACCTAACAGTAATAACAGGCCTTGCAGTATTAAAAGATTTTAGGGCAGTCTTCATTAAGACTGCTCTTGGAGCCATATGTTTGTGTGCACTAGGATGAGAGGTTTTAGAATAGTAGTCATTATC
>BQNB010083143.1:18303-29117 GCA_026074375.1 Tanacetum coccineum
ATTTACATTTTCGATGGTGATGATGACTTGGGATTATAATTAAGGGCTGGGATTTGTTCTTGGATTACACTCACACAACAAACACACCCCCAATTCTGTGTCTACAAGGAAACACAACAAGAAGAAGTAAAGAAAAAGACAAAAGATTGAAGACCTAGTATTTTTTTGTATAAATAGGGCCAAGTGTAAGCCAATGAGAGGCATCGAGTTTTTAGTGTAGTTTTTAGCTCAGTTTAGTTTTTAACTTAATTTACTTTGATGTACTTGTACTCTTTTTTTTAATGAAAATTCAGTTTGTCTTTCACATTGTGTTCTAAGTTACTTGTACTTCTTTAAAAATCATATAAGCTCTTAATATAAGCCATCTTCAACCTGTTTCTAAACTTTGATACAAGAATTTAAGAAAAATTCAAAAGCCAAAAAAAATGTTACTGTTTGATTAAGCTAAGGATGAATGGGCAGAAATGGATGGCTCATTGAGGTGCTTAGTATAGCTTATTTATAAGCTAAGGGGTAGGATTAGAGCTTATTTAGGTTCATACACTTCTGTTGTGAGCAAGGAGCCAAGGTATACTCTTTTTAAATTTTTGCTTAAAAGTTACTGTAGCAAGCTTATTTTCAGCTTATTTATGTCTTATTGTGCTTATTTGCTTTTGCTTTTTACCTTTTAGTGCTTAACCATACTTGTTTAATACTTGTCTTTTAAAATTTGTGCTTAAACTAGTCTTTATAGGTTTAAAATCCGTTTTTAAAAGTATAAAGGGGTGTTTGGGTTAGTGGGTCAAAAAGGGTCAAACTGGGTTAAAAACCAGTTGGGTCATTTGGCTTTCTTTAACAAGCCTATTAAGTTGTTTTTGGTTTGTTTTCATTAGATTTTATGGTTTTAAAAGTTGTTTTCAAGTTTTTCAAGTTAGTTCTTTTGAAACTGTGGTGACAACATTTCCATAAGTCCTTGTTTGATTTAAGCTTTAAAAATCTGTTTTTAAACCTTGTTTTTGTGTCTTTTCTTTGGTCTAATGCACCAGGATTAGTCCCTTTAGGTTAGCTTTGGTTTTACTCAAAACTGTCAATTTTTTTTAAGACAAACTTTAGTTTCAAAAGCCTTTTTCAAATCTATTTTTAGTGTAGTCAAAATAGTTTTTAGTGTCTAATTTTTTGAGCATAAGCTTATTATAAGTCAGTATAAATCTGTTTTTACTTAGTTTTTATTTTTAAGCTTATTACCCAGCTTATTTTGAAGCCTGCTCTTGGGCTTTTTCTTTTCAAAGACATCCAAAAAAGTAACATTTTGTGTGACCTGCACTTTTCCTTGGCTCTTTTAGTAGCTTATTTTATTTTCAAACTTAATTTCCTTTGCTGTTTTAGAAAGCCAATAAGCTATTCTTTAAGCTGGTGTAAGCCTTAAGCCTTAGGTTCCCTTATAGTGGCTTAAAAATAAGCCCATAGAAGTGTCCCTAGGCTGTGGGTTTACCAGTTTTTGCTCTTAGCTTATTTCCATTTTTTTGCTTATTAGTCTGTTCTACTTGCTTATTTTGTGCTTATGCTTGCTTCTTAGGTATAGTTAATTTCCTGTTTTGGCTTATCTTTCATTTTACCTAGCTTATTTAGCTTAAAACTCCTTTTAGTCCTTTAGTGTTAAAATAGCTAAGACTGCCTCTTTTAGTAGCTCACTGTTTAGCTTATTTGTTTATGCTTTTTGTTTGCTTGGTGTTGCTTATTTAGTGTAGATATAAGCATGTTTTTGCTTATTGATTTGTCACTTGCTTATTGTGTACTAACAGTCAAAAAGAAAAAAGCCATTTTTGCCTTTAAGTCACATTAAGCTAGCTATCTGTTTTCAATAAGCTTTTTCAGCTTATTTTTAGCTTTTCTCAAAAAGTTGTAGTTACAAAAAAATGATAAGCTTCATGTGCTTAACAAGTTTGTTTAAAAAGTTTTTCTAAAAAAAAAAGAAGGGAGATAAGGGGAAACCCGGGTGAGCAAGACTCGAACCCGGGTCTCAACCCTCAATACACCCTCCTTTTATAACACTCTTACCGCTGTGCCCTTGGGTCTTTTCTGTTAGACCCTTGGGCACTTTGGTATATAAGGGAGTTTTTGGCCATATAGCTATAAGCTCTTTCGAGCTTATTTTCAGCTTATTCATAAGCTGAATTTTGGGTTTCTTATTTTTCTTAGGATAGTCGTAGGGTCTAGTAATTTTAGTAATTTTTTCAGAATTTTTAAAAATAGTTTAGTATTTTTTATAATTTAATTTCGTTAAAAGTTTTAAAAATTCATAAAAAATACAAAAATTATCAAAAAAATATTTTTCTTTTTTAGGAAATTTTCTTTGGTCATATTTTACGTAGGAAAAATAGAAAAACTTTCGTAGGGTTAATTTTGCAAACTTTTGATTTTTAAAGAACGGGTCTCGGGTACGGTTCTTGTCTTGACTCGTTTTTGGGTCAAACGACCTCCGTTTTCAGTCTAGTTTTTTTTAAACTTCGTTATTTGTCATTTAGAATCTATTTTAGCTTTTAAATTTGTTTTAGGGTTTAATTTACAAAATTTAGGTTTTTGACCCTCGTTTTTCGTGCCCGTTTTAGGATTTAAGTTATTTAGCTTTCATTTTTAGGTTTTTCTCAATCGTTTTTGCTTGTTATTGATTAATTTAGCTTTCTACACTCCCAAATCATTACTCTCATTCAAACTCCAATCTTCCGACTGTATCGATTCTCCAGCACAGCCTCGTTGGGGATAAACGACCCGGGGATATTCTATACTACTCCTCGGTTTCATTGATTGTTTTTAGATTATACTTATTATATATATTTTATTATATATTTTAAGAATCAATCAATTTTTGGCGCCGCTGCCGGGGAGGCTGTGAAACCGATTATCGTTACGTTTGTCAAGTTGTGTTTGAATCTGTGAATATTATCATATAAAAAACCAAAAAAAAAACCCAAAAAGTACAAAAATATTTTCATTTTCTTTTTAGTATAATTATCATTTAAAGAAAAACTAAAAAAAAGAAAACCAAAAATATAAAAACATTGTCTTTAATTATAAATAAAATTCACAAATTGGTAAAAATACCAAAATATAATATTCTCAATTGAGGTATTATCATAATAACTTCCGGTGAACTTTTTGGTTCCCAACTCGAACAAAAGATTTAAAAACTTGCCTTTTGTGTCACTTGCGAGGTACGGTTCACCTTTTAAAAGATAAACAAACTCTAAGAGGGGTATAAGGCGGGTTGTTCCGAGGAACTACGACCCTAAAGGAAAAAGGTTTTTAATAGCTTCGCGAAATTTAGTCTCAGGAACCGCGTCCTCATCACTATCTCCTTCCAACTCAATAATATTTTTCAACTCCACCGCGTTTGTATCAACATCTTCAAATTCCTCATCCAATTCATTTTCCTCCTCATCATCTTCCACAAAATTTGGAACCCAACCAGGTACCTCTTTAGCTCTAACCCAAACCACCTTGCCTTCTATAAATATTTTTAAAAGACTCGAGAATATTTGTGGAGATATTAGTATTAATACAAATTCTTTTACTGTGGAAACACTCATCCTCCTTATCATCCATATCAAGTAACACACCCCATTTCAAAGCAACGCGCTTGAAAGTGTTTTCCGACCACAACTTTAATGTAATTCCTTCTATCTCTACCCATGTAACCCTCCCATCAATACTAAAATCATACGACACTTGTTGCATTTGAGAAAACCAAGTGCTCACACCCACGTTATCCCGGATAGGACTTTTCAAGACTCTTGGTGACTGAAACATTATCATTACCCAGTATCCTCCCATATATCTAATCTGATGTTGCTAAATCCTCATTACCCAATACACCTTCTAATTTGCTCACGATGCAAAAATCTTTCACCTTGCTCAACACACCCCAAAGAGAGAATCTTTCTGATTTAAAGCACGAGTCAACAAGCAACCAGGACTGGTTTGGACTCCTCGTCTTCACACATCAAACTTTTGATTTTCTTTAACAATAAGCGCATAAGAATTGTGTACACCTTTACCCCATTGATATAGGTCGACACCATGTTTGCCCCTTTCACCCTGTATCATTATGTTGATTACTATTTTTAATTCAAAGCCCTCATAACCTTGGATATTAGCTGAATTTTTAAAACGTCCAACCCACACCGTATACAAATTGTTAATCAACCGCGACACATCAAGTACCTTGATAAAACGTAAGAAGCCAAATCTTTTACCTGCTTTCGATCTTCTATTAGGAATGTATGCATCAACAATCTGCCCATATTGTTTACAAGTATTCCACAAATCCTTGGCCGTAAACTGATTCGGAAAATTAGTGATGAACACAAACGTAGATATCTTTTGAATCTCATCCTCCTTCGATACATTAGTCGTATTACCCAAACGATCAAACACCGAACGCCTTTTCTTATAATTTGTTGTAACCTCCTGCCATGCACCGTCACCCATTTGAACACAAAGGAACAATTAATTCAGAGTTCAAGAATTTATAGTGATCGCTTTCGCCGCCGCCATGATTAGGGTTATCGGTGAGGGTGGGGAGATCGCCGGTGAGGGTGGGTTTGAATTTAGGAAGATCATCGGTGAGTGTGGGTCTGGATTTAGGGAGATCACCGGTGAGGGTAGGTTTGGATTTAGGGAGATCGCCGGTGAGGGTGGGTTGGGATTAGAGAGATCGCCGTGAGGGTGATAGGGTTACCGGTGAGGGTGGGGATATCGCCGTTGAGGGAGGGTTTGGATTTAGGGAATCGCCGGTGAAGGGTGGTTTGCTAGATATTTATATGAGATACGCCGTGAGGTAACGAGGAGCCTCGATCCCAATGTGTAATGATATTTGCTAAATTGTACATTAAATTACCCGGGATTTTGCCAAATAAAAGCCAAGAAAATGCCAAAAGAATAGAAAATGTGTGCTTTTGTGTCCAATTGTGCAGGAAAGGATTAAAAAGACAAAAAGAAGCAAAAACAGTCAAAAACCGACAAGAAACGAAAGAGACAAGAAAAAGAGTGAAGAAACAGCCAGAAATCAAAAGCCGGATCAGCTCGACACAGCAAGAATGAAAGTCAAAAGACAATAATGAAGCCAAGGACCAAGAGTAACAAGCTTTCAAAGTTTTAAGGGCTTATTTGGAAGTTTGAAGTTTCAAGGACCAAGTTTGCCAAAAGAGAAAAGTTGTTTATTAAAGAAAGAAAGAAGAGAAAGAACCACAAGGACTGAATGTGTTAACTTGAAACCTTGTTTTACACTACAAAGAAGAGGGACAATCGCAGGGGCTAATTTTGCCAACACTCCATACATTTAAACAAACAGCCGCGTTTGTTGTAACAGCTCCAACAACCAAAACAGAATTTCCCGCCAAAACTTTACACAACCCAACTTCGATTTTTCCCATCCCCCGCTCCTCTATAAAACCCAAGCTTGCTCATACACCCTCTCCAATCACAAACAACCACGTGGCATCCATCTATTGGCCAGGACACCTCATTAAGATCATCCAACGGCTACAATCAACTCATAAGAGATCGAGGGTCGAGATTTAAAAGATTTTTCTAGAATTCTTTCCCTCTCACCCTCAATCCTCTATAAATAGCACACATAGGTCTCATTTGTTGTAGTTGTTTTTCTGTTTTAAACTTTTACTTTGTAATTCTTCAATTTTAAGCAATTTTTCTTTCACTTTAAGCAAATACGATTTAAGCTCTTGTACCTTCTCTTTTTAAACTTGTACTCTACAATTCTAGTGATATTAATTCATTTTACAAGTCTTTGTGTTCTTTGATTTAAATTTCAATACGAATTCATCAAATAAGCTCTAAATAAGCTCGTTTGAGCTTATTGCTTCTTATAAGCTCAATTTTAGTCAAATTTTGTTGTTTAAGCTTTCATTTACTCATGTACCCTCATTACATCTAAACGATCCTTAATGAATTGAGTTTCATTTCAGCAACAAAGAGTAATAAGCTCAAAAATTTCAGCTATTGTGAATGTTTTTTTTTTTTTTATAAGTTTAGAGGCTGTGGAAGCCATTTAAGGATAATAAACACCTAGACACTTCACTTGATGTCTAGGTGAAGAAGACTCTTCAATTTCAGGTTACTTTTTCTTATTTTCAATTTAGCTAATTCATAGCTTATTTCTACATTGCTTATTTCTCTTTAATCCTCTTAATGATCCTGTCTCTTTTAGCTTAGGAGCTATAGGTATTTTTAGATTTTAATACTGTTCTAAGTTAAATCAATTCTATCTTTCCTTTTCATAAAATTCTGTCATAGTAGTAAGTATAAGACTACAAGAGGAACTACTTATTATCACTAATAAGCTAGTCATTTTTAAAGTTAAACAGCTTCTTAGGTAGATTAAATAAGAGTAGCTAATAAGGTATAGCACTTAAAGCTTTTAAAATAGAATTTAAGTAGATTAAAGTTTAAAGACAGTCACCTAAGCAGTGTTTGGATTAGGCTCGTTTGACTTCAAAAGTCAACAAAATTTTGTTCATTTCTTTTGTACATTTGAGTTTTCCATAAGAAACAAGTTTAGAACAGGTTTTAAGCTTAGTTAGTAGAAGATTCAAAACTTAGAGTGTAAAAAGCTTGAGTTACACCAGGGCAGTGTTGAACAGTTAAGTTTTTAGAGTCTTAAGGTAATCCATGGATAACTTTGTGCTAGTGTAAATGTAGATACACTTGAATAAGTGAGATAAGAGAGTTTTCATTGTTAAAGTTAACTTGCATTGGAGTAATCAGTCAAGTATATCAGCAAAAGGCATAGGTAAATTTTTTTAGACAGCTTTACATTGAACTTTTATCTTTTCATAGCTAATTTCTTCCTAATGCATTTTACCTTCAGCTTATTTCTTTTTAGCTATTCTTAATACACATCTTAAGCTAGATTAAGCTTCTTTTAGTTTTAGTTTTCACCTAGAAATAAGCTCAATATAAGCTAGAATCCAAATAGCTCTTTAAACTAGCACTTTCTGTAACAGCAATCTATTTGCTTATTTTGTAGCTTATTCTGTTGTTAAAAATATGAAGTCCCTTTGTTAAAGTTGTAGATAATAAGCTCTTTAAGAAGTTTGTAGTTTTAAGTTTTTTCTGAAAAGCACTTTTTCAATAAGCAAAATAAGCCAAATTCGTAAGGGTCTTATTTGGTAATTAAAAATAATTGTGTAAAGGGTACCCGTTATTAATCTGCAGTTCAATTTACTCAAGTTCACCCGCCTACCCTCTACTTCCATTTCTTCCAATTCCTACCCTGTCTTTCTTATAATAATAAATTAGTTTTATATTTTAGAAAATAGTTTTATAAATTAGGGTTTTTAGTTTTAATTGAACAAATTAGGGTTTAATTGGGTTATAAAATTTGGGGCTTTTTGTGCCTTTACATTTCTGCACAATTTTAGCACCTTAAAACCATTTTTCTATATTTTTCTCATTAAATTTGTATTTTCTAGGAATTAAAATAGATTTTAGTTAATACCTTTTTCTTATAAAAATCATAAAAAATAGAAAAATAGTTGAAAAATTAAAATTCTTTTTGCAATAATTTTCATTTTAAATCTAGTATTTTTGAAAAATAAAAGAAAAATTTTAGTGTTAAATTTTAGAAAAAGTTTATTTTTAGTTAATTCATTAAACTTTAGAAATTCATAAAAAATTCAAAAATACATAAAAAATTCTAATTCTTTTTCCTAAAATTTTCATTTTAAATTTGTGATTTTTAGATATAAAATTTGTTAAAAGTTGTGCCTTAGTTTTTAAATTTCAGTTTTAGCTCGCGTTTATTACGTTTAGTGCATTTAAATTTCGTGCTATTCTTTTGTTTTGAGTTTGTTCTATTAAATTTTGTAGTGTAATCAATCATTAAAAAAAAATCCTTTACTATTCTAAACTCGAATCCGAATTATTCCTAAATTCTCAATTCACGATTTCTAGAGGGGAAAACACGACCCGAGGAAAATACTCCCGGACAAAAATATACGAATTGTGTTTTCTCTTGTGAGATTTTTACCTTATATTTCTCTTGGTTGAGAAGTATTTTTGAAAGAATTCTTACGAGAGTAATACTATATTGGTATATTAAATTTGTTTGTTTTGCTACACATCAAATTTTGGCGCCGTTGCCGGGGAAGTCGTGAAAATTTTTTTATGTATTATTTGAAAAAGCTTAAAATATTCTTTCTTATCCTCTTAATTGTTTAATTCTTATCTTCTTAATCCTCTATATTGTTTAATTCTTATGGCGTCTCATCATTCAAAATCTCTTTACGCGATCAAAGAATGTTTGCCTTGTGGAAGTTTGTACACTAAAGAATGTTGTTCGATAGGAAGTTTTGAAGACAAGATCCTTACTCCCGTACCCGACTCTTCTCCGCATTGTGCGAGGTGTGGAACCCCAGTTGATGGTCCGAGTTGTCGTGGATGTGCATTTTTACGAAAGAAATTCGATGAAGATTTGCTTGCGTATTGTATTGAAAATGGAATTTTCCAAGACTTTCAAAATACTTCCGAATCGTCCGACGACAATACCAACGTTGTTCATGCTCTTCGAGAGCCATGCGTTCTCAATCAAGACCCCGGTGTAAAGTTTTCACAAGAACCTCCACAAATTGACCATAATTGTTGTTATGAGTGCGGTGATTCTTTAGATAGAATTTTTGTCGACAATGCATTTGTAATTCTTGTGAAAAAGGTGCTCATTTTGGTTATAATTGTCCACCAAAAGATCCGATCATTTCTAAACCAGAGCCATGCAATCAAACCATTAATGAAATTCCGCAAACTCTACCAAATTTAGAACCGTCATTACCTCATGTTTCAAAGCCTAACTTTGTTGATAATTCTCCATATTTTTCTTATCCACCTCCACAACCCCAATTCGAGACATATTCATGCGAGTATTGTGGGAACGATTCTCACTACGGTTATGATTGTCCATCACGAGTCCCGTTTGTCTATGAGCCGGAACCGTGTTACGATCAAAACTTTAGTGATAATTATTATCCACATAATTCACCGAGTTTTTCTCAACAATATCTTTGTTGTGCTTATTGCGGAGGTCCTCATTTTGATTATCAATGTCAACCAATCAATGAAACTTACTATGAACCTAATTCGAGTTATGATTCTTCCGGATTTGACCAACCACAACCCCCGCAAGACTCAGTCGATCATCAAGGAATTCTACAAGTCCTTAATAAAATGGAAGAAAAACTTGAAGAAATAATAAGAGATCGAAGAAAGAAAATAGAGGATATGAGTATCGAGGAAATGATGCATGAACAGCAATTGGTCGATAGAGAGATTAAGGAAATAATAAATGATTTGGGTTATAAAAGATTTCGAGGCGAGGAGATTGATGAAGAATATGAGAGAGACTGTGAAATTAGAATTCATAAGCTTAAGCAAGATTTTAATATATGGGGAAGCGAAGTTCGAAAGAAGGAGCAAGCTTACGAAGAAGAAAAGTATTCTGCTGCCCATCGTTACATGCTTTCTACTATTTGTGATGACGATGATGAGTATTCTATTCAAACTCAAGAATATCTCAAGAAATTTTCTTCCAAAGAACCCGATAACTCTCTAAATATGGGGGATGAGCATCTCGATACTATTCCGGCAACGGAATCGGACGAAGAAATAAAGTCTAGTGTTGAGAACCTTGTCCCAATCCCAAGTGAGTTCGAGGGTATTTCCGACGATTCGTGTGATATGCCTATTTGTGATATTGGTCGTATTAATGTTGAGTCCGACCTTTTGGAATCTTTAATTAACCGTGATACTTCGATTGATTATTCTTCTAAGATTGACCCTATTTTCGAGGAGTTCGCCGGTGAACTTGCTCATATTGCTCCAATTCCACCAGGAATTGTTGAAGCCGATTTTGATCCAAATAATGATACTTCGAGTGATGACGATGATTTTGAGGACGTCGAGTACGAGGAGGTGAATTATGACGAACAAGAAGAGAAAGAGTTTGATTTAGAAGATATTCTTCAAATCCAAGACGTTATCCTTCGTGAGAAATTGTTGAACATAAGTCGTCTTATCTCTAATATCGAATCTTTGAAAGACAATCCTATTCCTATTTCCGACACGGATAGTGATTCGTCCGTTACCTCTCTTTCTTTTTCGAATAATTCTTTACCCGAATTCGAGTCTTTTAGCGATCATACGGAAGAGACGAGAAGTGGCAGTACCACTACTCATGCTAATTATTCTCTTCCCGAGTTTGAATCATTTCATTTTGATCTTTTTGATAATCCGTCATTTCCTCGTCCTCCTTCGGAACCACCGGATGTTGAGATTAGCTTAGATTTTGAGTTCGATACTCCCGTGATTGATAATTTAAATGTGCTTAATGATGAACCTTTTGAACCGGGGGAAGGTAAAAATGTTGTTTTTCTAAATGATGAAAAGGACGATTCCTTCACATTTACCATCCGTACTTTTCTTCCATTTGTCACCTACCCTGAGGCTTCTCCTTTATCTTGCTCCACCGGGAGTGAAGACACTATTTTTGATCCTGGGATTTTCATTGTAACAACTTAAGATTTTCATCCATTTGCTCTCCCCAAGGACGAATTAATTCGGGGATCGAGTCGAGCTTGCGACTCGGTGAACAAAAACAAGCCGCTTTGTGGGAGTTCACCCCATGCTTATCATTTCTATTTTCTTTCTATTTTTTAATGTGTTGTGTTGAGAGAGGCTTGATCTCTTTCCGATTTCTCGATGTTTGTTGTTTGTTTGTTGTGATTTTTGCAGGATTCTCCCAACAATTTCTTTGAAGTCTCTCGTGT
>BQNB010083144.1:0-29117 GCA_026074375.1 Tanacetum coccineum
AGAAAATTTCACAAAAACTAACCTTTTATAAACCCTTCTTTTCCCTACAATGGAAATTTCTAATTCATACTATTTTACAGTGTCTAAGTCCAAAGACTACTGCATGGAACGAGTTTAGTAGTACTATGGCATCTGGCATTATCAAATTTTTGATGTATCCAAGGTTTGTACAAGTAATTTTGGACCAACAATTTGATGGGTTGCCAACTCATAAGAGAATTTATATTGCACCCTCTCACACTAAAAAGATTTTTAGAAATATGAGAAAGGTGGGCAAAGGTTTTTCCTGGTAGAGTAACACCTTTATTTCAAGCAATGGTGGTACAAAACCAAATATATTAGGGGCCGCCCTCGGCAAGGCGTTTTGGACTTAGTTTTGATGAAAATTTTACAAATAGGAGTGACATTTTAATTTGTATTTCTCGAATTAAAAATGCTTAAGGTACTTCAGATGAAGTATTTAAGTTGTCACGACACAGAATAGAACACGGACTAGATTTGAGACAGAAGAAGGAGAAGCGGACTAATGTGATTTATGGAATGTGTTCCATCATTCCTAAACCAAGACGTAGATAGTTAAACGATTCACGTTTAAGGGGTTTCGTAAGAATGTCGGCGATGTTTTCGACGGACGGCACTTTTTCGATTGAGATATGTCCTTTCTGGACATTATCACGAAGAAAGTGGTGACGAATTTCGATGTATTTAGTTCGAGAATGTTGCACCAGGTTTTTGCTAAGGTCAATCGCGCCTTTATTGTCGCACATGATCGGGACGTCATCGAGTCGAACGTCGTAGTCGATAAGAGCTTGTTTCATCCATAGTGCTTGTTGACATGCCTTTTCGGCGCTTATGTATTCGGCTTCGGTAGTGGATATAGCAAGAGCGGTTTGTTTCTTCAAGAACCAAGATGTCAAACAACATCCCACAATGTCATTTTCTAGGTTTTTCTTTTCGGTAACCTTAATTGCTTCTTCTTCATCTTAGTCATCATCCACCAAGGGTGATGTCTTAAAGGGTGGAGGAGTTTCATCGAATGCCACGTTAAGTGATTCTTCTACTTTCCTAGTGTGCTTGTTTAGGATGATGTAGGCTTTACTATTTTGAGAGTAACCTAAAAAGATACCTTCGTATGACTTTGGGTCAAACTTTGTAAGGTAGTCTTTAGTGTTTAAGATGAAGCACTTGCTTCCAAACACTCTAAAGTAATCTAAAGTAGGTTTCCTACCTCTTAAAAGTTCGTAGGGTGTTTTTCCTAAGATGGCTCTAATTAGGATTCGGTTGAGAATGTATGTTGAAGTGTCTACTGTGTTACACCAAAACTTTTGTGGTAACGATTGATCATTCAACATAGTCCTACTCATTTCATGAAGTGTCCTATTTTTCCTTTTAACCACGCCATTTGATTTGAGAAGTGCGTGGAGCTGAGAAGTTATGTGTAATTCCATTGGCATTACAAAACTCTCCAAATTGCACCTCATTATCAAATTCCCTACCGTGGTCGGTTCTTATTGACACTATTGTACACCCTAATTGGTTTTGAATTTTCTTACTAAATATTTCGAATTGATCGAAAGCTTCGGTTTTGTCCTTAAGGAATCTAGTCCAAGTATACCTAGAATAGTCATCTACTATGACTAAGGTGTAGCGGTTTCCTCCGTAACTCCGTACGGCGGATGGACCGAAGAGATCCATATGAAGGAGTTCTAAGCATCTAGTCATTGAGACTATATTCTTAGCCTTATGACTAGCATGAGCTTGCTTTCCAATTTTGCAAGCATCACAGAAGTGTTGATCAAACTTAAGCTTAGGTAAGTTTCTAACTAATTCCTTAGATGCTAACGATTGAATGAGACGCATATTTGCGTGACCTAATCTCCTATGCCACAACATGGAGTTTTCATCAATCGTTGCTAGACAAATTTTGTCTTTAGGCTTATTTCCTAATTTCATCACATATAAGCCTTTCTTCCTAATACCTCTACCTATGACCTTACCATCCTTAGTAATTTCACTATCATGTTTAGAGAAAGTTACTCTACACTTATTATCATATATTTGTCCTATACTTAACAAGTTAAATCTTAAGTTATCTACATGCTCTACATTATCTATTTTGAGAGAGTCATTTGAGATCGTACCTTTGCCAATGATGTTACCGTGAAGATTACTACCAAAAATAACATTACCTTCGTTGTATGCCTTGTAGCTTAAGAAGAGCTTTCGGTTACCCGTCATGTGTTTAGAGCATCCGCTAATCTTTATCCACTCATCGGGTTCCAAGTCGACTTCAAGGCATATCTATTTATATAAGGCAACACCTCAAACATTTGGTCCCCAATACCTCATGGGTTTAAAGTTGTTAGTGCTAAACATCCCTTGCATTTGATGTAATTAGTTGGGATGTAGAAATGGAAGATACATTTCCCATGGCATGTAACTTTGTCGTGGGAATTTGTTCCAAGTTACAGGAAAACCACGAGGTTGATTGGTATGTGTGTAATTACGCATACCTTTTACCTAATAAAACGGCCCTAAACGACCAAAATCGCACATAAAATGCCATAAATATGCTTGCTTTTTGTGTTTGTACAGTGCAGGTACCAGATATTCACTAAAAAACAAAATCGAAGCCAAACAGGACAAAACCGAGAGCGGAATTGGAAAGAGCGCAAAAAACCAAGGCCAAAGGTACAAAAGAATTAAAAACGAAGCTAAAACGGATATTTTCGGATCGACTCAACAACATTTGTGAATTTAATGAAGTAAAAAAGAAGTCAAAGTCAACCCCAGGATACGGCGTTGGAAAGGGCATCGAAAACCAAACCCGAAAACCAAACCCGAAAACCTAATTGCCAAAAGTGAGCCCACCCGTACCCACCTAGTGGCCCAGGTCAGCCCACTACCCATTTACATAAACCTTTAAAGCCCATTTTCCTTTTTATCAATAAAAGCCCACTACCCCTTTTTTATATAAACCGTGGCCCATATGCATATCCTGGCCTAACCCAAATCCCTTTTAACAGCTCCTAATGGGCGTTAAGCCTAACTCCTTTTATACTTACACCGTTAGTCCTTCAAGGACTAACACTGTTAGTCCTTGGGGACTAACTATGCAAACCCTAACTTAACTTCAGGGACCAATGATGAAAAATACAAGGACGATGGATGCAACAAACATATATACTTTTAGGGGTCAAAATTGCCAATTACCAAAACTTCATCCTGCTCACCCCTAATCCTTTTATACCTCTTGTTCCCGCCAAAACACAAACCCAATCCCTATACATCTCTTTGCCCCCTCACGTGCACTGTTTCACCCTACAACTAACTTCCAAAATCCTTCACCCCAGTCCAAAAAACAGATTACTCTTCACCACTAAACAACAAATTTACATGCTGGCAATCTTAAGCTTTTCTATTGGACACGAAATCAAGGGTTGGATTGAATTAGATTAGGCATCACTCAAAATTAAGGGTCAAGATCATGCTTTGAACTCTCTCACAACACAAACACAACAAACACAACAAGCACAACAAGCAAGAACCAGCTGCTTATATAAAGAGAAGAAGATAGAAGATGAAAGTGTGTAGGAACTAGGAGTAGATTAGTTTTTAATGTTTTTTTAGTTTTATGTCTTAGTTTAAATTCTGTCTTTTAATTTTTAAGTCTTGTAACCTTTTGCTTTTTAATGAAACATTAAGTTTGTTGCTAAAATTATCTTTTGAATTCTCTTGTACTGTTACTTGTATGCTAGCTTGCTTGTGCTTAAAACCTGCTGAAACTTGCTTTTTGGTTGCTTATTTTACCTGGTATTGTAAACTCTTGCTTTAAATCCCTTTATTCAGTTTTTAAAAAATGATTTTTAAAAGATAAAGGGGTGTTTGGGACAACATTAAAAACGGGTAAAAATTAGTTTTTTAACCCATTGGGTCAATTTGGCCAACTATAATCAGCTTTGTCTAAGTGTTTTTAATCTATTTCTCTAAGAGTTATACCGTCTTTTAAGAGTATTTCTTAAGTTTTTTAAGAAGCTCGATCAAAACTATTGGTCAAAATCAGTTTCAATGAGCTTATGTGATTAAGATTTTAAGACAGTCTTTTAAGTAGTGTTTTTATGTAGCTTTAAGTGTCATAATGCAATAGATATTGTAAGCTTTGTTTCATTTAAGCTTTGAGTCCATTCTATCAAAATCTATGTTTTTTTAGTCTTAAAAAATCACTTTTACATCTTTAAATTTCAGTTAGATAAACTTGCTTTTAGGATTTGATCTTTTGAGCATAAGCTCTTTGTTGGTCAAGCTAGGTCTGTTTAAGCTCATTTTTCATTTTAAAGTTGATTTACTGGCTTATTTTTATGGCAGCTTAAGCCCATTTGCCTTATAGCAATCTTGTCAAATTCAGCTTATGCTGAGTATACATCTACTTTCATGTGCCTTTTTCCTAGCCCAATTGTTTTCCAAAATGTTTAAAACTTACTTTTTCATGAAGCTTATTGGTCAATCTCACACTGCTTTTAGCTTTTAGGTTTTAGCTTATTCTTTAGCTAGCATTAAAAAGTAGCTTAAAATGCCCTCCCTTTATGATGTTATTAGTTAGTTTTAGTCCATAGTGCTTTTTAGCTTTTTAAGGTTTTTCATAGTGATTTATTGGCTTATTTGTGCTCTTAATTGCTTATTAGATGTAGTTTAGACCCCCTAGCTTATTCAACTTTGCCCCTAGCTTATTCTATCTTTTTGAGCTCATTTGCATCTTTAGCTTAAGATTTTATGGTATAAAAAGCCTTTAAGTATTTCTGCCTGTTTAGGTCAATTTAGCTTATTTTTTTAGATTGTTTTTGTTCCTTTTGCTTATTAAGTAAAGTAGTCTATTTGTTTTAGCTTATTATGTTGTCTTCTTAGCTTATGTGTTATAAAAAAGCCCAACAGTTAGCTTAAGTGTTAGGTACTAGTGTAAAAGAAAATCTGCGTCTTTCCTTTTAAGTGCTTAGTTCTTCTCACCTAGCTTAATTTTTGGTTGTCCATGATTATGTAGGTTTTTAGCACTTTATTTGTTTAAGCTTATTTCTCTTTTTTCATTGCTTGTTGTGTTTTAAAAAGCCAAAAAGTTTAAGCTAAAAAATCTCTTTATTTTAAATAAAGGCAAATCTGCCAACTTATCAACAGCTGATTTTTGGCTAATCTTAAGACGTGTTAAAAAGTGATTTTTATTAAAGTTTGTTATTTTTACTTGATAGAGAGAGCGACGAAGTTTATAACAAAGAAAAAATAAAAAAACGAATGTTTAAAGAATAAAAAAGAGAGGCATGGGTCGAACGGAGGCATGGGGGTCGAACCCATGACCTCCCCCTTGTAAACCAGCACCTCACACACACCATACTCGTCCAGCTGCCCTGGGGACTTTTTCAAGTTATATGTTGCAACATTTAATTAATATTGTCACTTTCTAATTTAGCTTATTTGCTTAATTGCTTATTTTAACTGCTTATTTTAACTGCTTATTCCTTATGCTTTTTCCAGTTTCTTATTTTTCCTAAGTTCCTTATAGTTCATTTCACTTTCCTTAATTTTTCCAGAATTTTCTTTATTAGTTTAGTATTTTTAATAATTAATTTTCATTAAAATAGTTTTTAAATCATAATAAATAAAATAAAAGTCAAAAAAATATAAATCTTTTTTTTAAAATTTTCTTTTATCGTTTAGGACCTAGGAAAAATAAATTTGCATTCGTAGGGTTAGAATTTTAAATTCTGATTTTTTTAAAGAACGGAATTGAATACCGTTTACGCTTTCTTTGCGTTTTTAACTATAAAGGTTTCCGTTTTTGGTCTAGTTTTCTTTAATCTTACTTTTTAGTCACTCAGGATTAATTAAAAGTTAAAAATTCACTTTAGGATTAAATTTCGATAATTTAGGTTTTTAAGTCACATTCATTTTTAATTTTCGTTCTCGTTTTCGTGTTTTAAGTTTAATTGCCTTAATTTTCATGTTCCCGTAGACTTAGGTTTTCCTTTTATGCCTTATTTATGCTTCCCATAGATTTTTAAGTTATTTTAAATGCCTTTTTATGCTTTCCCGTAGTTTTAAGTTTACCTTAGTTTAAATTGCATTAATTTCCCGTAGTTTTAGAAAACCCATTATATCTTTCTTTATTCAAGCATCCAATTCTCAAACCAATAACGTAACCGTCAATTTCACGCCTCGTCGGGGAATAACGACCCGAGAATCGCTTGCTTCCCGGTTTAGTATATTTGATTGATATTTTTGATTCTCATTATTATATTTATATATTTATTTATATTTATATATATAGTAAGGGAATAATTTACAATCATCATTTTGGCGCCGCTGCCGGGGAGGTGTGTTGCCACAATATCGTTACGGTTTGACGATTAGTGACTTGAAGAACCTTCCTCGTGAAGTTATCATTCTCATTTGTGAATATTTTCTTCTTATTATTTAAAAAAAATCAAAAAAATCAAAAAAATAAAAACATTGTCTATAAAAACAAATAAAAATCATCATCAATATAATGCTTTCAACTGAAGCATTATCATAATAAGTTCCCGAACAAAAGATTTAAAACTTGCCTTTGTGTCACTTGTGAAATACGACTCACCTTTAAGAGATTAACAAACTATAAGAGGGCTATAAGGAGGGTTGTTCTGAGGAACTACGACCCTAAAGGAGAAAGGTTTTTAATAGCTCTGCGCTTTCCTACTCCTCCGCTCCTTTGTGCATTTTTATTTTAAAGAGCTACCGTGAAGCAAGTTGATTATCGGTTTAAGTTATTCAATCTCGTTTTATCCGTTAATAAAATATGATGTTAAAAAAAAACTCAAAAATCCAAAAATAATCTCCTTTAACCTCTTTGCTATTTAATTCTTCTTCTTATCCCTCTATTTTTAATTCTTATGGCGTCACTCGATTATCGTTTGAATCCCCTCTTCACGATTATGGAATGTTCATCTTGTGGAGCTTTGTACAATAAATCATGTGGTTGTTCAAAAGGAGGTCTCATAGACAAGTTTGTTCGTGATCCTAATAAAATGCCCGACTTGTCTCAACGACCCCCTCAGGATTGTGTGAAGTGTGGAAACCCGGTTGAAGGTCCATCTTGTCAAGGATGTGCTCTATGGCGGAAGAAATTAAAGGAAGATTGGTTTACAATTTGTCATGAAAATGAAATTTACCAAGACCTTCTAAACACTTCCCAGTCATCCGATGACGATACCAATGTTGTTAATGCTCCTCAAGAGCCATTCGTTGTCAAACAGGACCCCAGTGAAAATTCCTCGCAAAGTCCTCCACAAATTAACCACAATTGTTGTTACAAGTGTGGTGATTCGTTAGATGGAATCTTTTGTCAACGATGCACTTGTAAGTCTTGTGGGAAAGGTGCTTATATTGGTTATAATTGTCTATCGAAAGCTCCGATTATCTCTAATCTGGAACCATGCAATCAAAACATTGATGAGCTCCCACAAACTTTGCCAAGTTTTGATCCGATGTGCTATTTTGAAGAAGAAAATTCATTACCTTACGTTTCAAAACCTAACTTTGTTGATGACTCTCCTAACGTTTTCAACCCACCTCCATAACCTCCTATCTATTCTTGTGAATTTTGCATTAACGATGCTCGTTATGGTCACTATTGTACACCTCAAGTTCCGTTTATCTATCTGGAACCGTGTTACAATCAAGACTTTAATTTCCAGCAAGATTTTCATGATTTTCAACAACAATATATTTGTTGTGAAAATTGCAGGGGCCCGCATGAGACTTTTGAATGTCAACCGTTGAATTATTATGAACCTAATCTGTGTTATGATTCTAATTATTCTGGTTATGACCAATTTGATAATTCTCACCCACAACAATTTCTTTGTTGTGAAAATTACGGGAGTCCTCATGAAATTTACCAATGTCAACCAATGAATGAAGATTATTATCACGAGCAAAATTCTTGGTATGATCCTAATTCTTTTGGCTTTGACCAATTTCAACCCCCGTAATATACCGTCAATCATCCTATCTTTAATGATCAAAATGACTTTCTCAATTCTCAAAATAAGCTTATGGAGCAATTGACATCCATACGTGATATGGTTGGTCAATATATACAAAAGAAGGAAGAAAAAAAGCGAATTGAAGAAGAGAAAGTGGCTAAAGATCGATATTGGAAGATTCCCGTTTGCTACGATGACGATGATGACGAGGAAAGTTCTATACCTTTGAAAGATATTATTATTTTTGGACTTCCTCCGTGTGTTGCAATCACACCCGTTTTATTTACCGAGGAGCCCGTTGACTTTCTCATAATGGAGGATGAGCATCTTGACACTATTCCAGAAACGGAATCAGACGAATTAATAAAGTCTAGTGTCGAGGACCTTGCCCAAATCCCAAGTGAGTTCGAATATTTTTCTGACGGTGAGTGTGATTTGCCTCCGTATGATGATTCTTTAAAGAATCATGATCTTACTTTCTCTAACCCTCTCTTCGATATCGATGAAGATTTTACCTAGAGTGATGAGTCATTTTCCGAAGAGGACGTTCCAAATGAGAATTTTAAAATTTTCTCTAATCCTCTCTTTGATCTTGATGAAGAAATCACTTCCGCTAAGGTTGATCAAATTGATGATGAGGTGTTGGAAAGTATCGATTCAATTCCACCGGGAATTGATTCCTTTGATGCCGAATCCAATCTTATAGAATCTTTGCTTCATCGAGATACTTTGTTTAAGGATTCTCAAAAGATCAATTCTCTTCTTGATGAGTTCGCCAGTGAACTCACTCTTCCCTACTCAATTCCCCCGGGAATTGATGATGTCAACCTTGATCCGGAGGGAGATATTTTGTTTTTAGAAAGTTTGCTTTACGATAACTCTTCTCCCCGCCCTCCGGAAGAATTTAATTATGAAAATCCTACCGAGTCTTTCTCTCCATCTCCTATCCTGGTCGAGGATAGTGACTCTCTTATGGAGGAGATTGACATTTTTCTTGATGGTGATGGATCAATACCACCGGGTATTGAGAGTGATGATTTCGACTCGGAAGATGACGATAATTCTACCTCCCATCCCGAGTTCGAATCATTTCATGTTGATTATCCCGATTCGGGAGATTCAACCATTGATGTGGTGGAAGACATCCCCGTTGATGTGCCTAATATTTTGCTCACCCACCCCGCCCTTCAATTGGATTTTGACTTCATTCCTTCTAATGATATCGGATCCGATCTTAATGCTTCTGCTCCTTCCGAAGATAGTAACAAGATTTATGATCCAGGGATATGCATTGAAGTCGAATCCACGAGAATTCTTGCTACTCTTTCCCCCGTGATTTAATACTTTACTTCTATTTTCATCCGAAAATGAAGACAAAGTTTTCAATCACGGTGTTCTTGCTTATAAAGAGAAATCTCCTCCTTCTCGGGGCTTGAAAGCTTCCAAGCTGTCTCTTCATAAAAGCCCGATGTTGATTTATGGAGACAACACTCCAAATTTGGGTGTTCGTCCTCTCCATTTCTATCCCCCTTGATCATCTCAAGTATGGGGGGATCGGGTCAAGCTAAGTGACCTTAAACAAGCGCTTCGTGGGTGGAAACCAATGCTTATCCATTCTATCTTCTTTCTATTTGCTAATAAGTGTTTTGTTGTGTGAGAGGCTCGCCTCTTCCATTATCTCGTGTTTTGTGTTTTATGGTTTATTGTCCAGGATTTCCCGGATTTTGAAGCCTCTCGTGTTGACGGTTTTTGTCCTTCGATCACAAGAGCTTCAAATCCTCAGCTTCATTTGGGAAATCCAATATCCTAATCTAATCGACTAACGTTTATCTTTAAGCATACTTAATAAACGGCTTAGGATTTGCGTAGAAACCCTTCGTAAAACATTGAGGACAATGTTTCATTCTAGTATGGGGGGATCTATCGATTTGATTGTGCCTGCAGCCGTTGTTTTCACGTAATCCCGTTTTTACCACCAAAATTTCAACAACAAAAAAAATAAAAAAATTTAAAAATTTTCAAAAATAAAATAAGTGTTTTGTCACAATTTTGACTTTCCTGCTGGGTAGAATAAGAATAAATTTTGACCCGATCGAGCGTGTTGAGCTCTAGCTTGTTCCTTAACGTTTAGACTAAGCATTCGCGAATATTCGCGAAGAACGAAAAATGATAGTGTTAATTATGAGTGGGATGCTAAACAAGGATTATTTGGAAATCTTAAGAGCTCATGTATGTAATTTGTGGCTTTTTCTCCCATAAGCTCTTAACCTGATTAATATACGTGCTATTTTTGGAGATTAAACTTAAATCAATAATTTTTATGTAGTATATAGCAAAAATTTTAGCCTTAGTTCAAACTTATACTTGAATTTTTCAAAAAGAAGTCTTCTCTATATCATAAAAAAAAATGATGATGAAAAATTAAAAAAAAATATGATAAGTAATAAATATGAACTGTGGGCTGATAAAAGTTTGCTGCATCTTGCCAGCTCACAACCGATGTTGCAGCCTTATAAAGAAAGCCCATAGTAAGAATAAAAATTCGAGACTGATAAAAGTTTGCTGCATCTTGCCAGTTCACAACCGATGTTGCAGCTTTCTAAAAGGCCGAGGGTTACGATTGCATCAATGTTATGATTAATGTTAAGTGTGAATTAATAATTAGATCTCTTTTTGTTAAATTCAAATATGTTTTTGAACTTTGACTATTCTATTTTAAGTTTTTAAATAAGCTATGTGTATACGGGAAATGGTCACGAGCGAGCTCACCCCTTAAAACCTATCTATACATGATATAAATACACCAAGGGACGAAATCACGCGAGATCAAGAAAACCGGAAGCAGTATAGAGTATTCCCGGGTCGTTATGTCCCAACGAGGCTAAAGATGGAATATCGCAAGACGAATGATGATTTTGGTTTGAATGTGACAGGCTGTGAATTAATACTGAAAGCAAATGCACATAAAAATTAAACAAGAACATAAACTAGAACAAGCATAAAAGCTAGAATTAGCAAAAATGAGTAGTGTTAGCATCTTAACTCATAATTTGCGGTGATTTCGTTTTAAACTTAGTTTGGAGCAAGTGAAAAATCGGGGATGATGAAATTTATACCTTTTTTTTTAGACATTATTTGTATTAACAATCTCCCCCTTTTTGATGATGACAAAACATAAACTCATTTAGTATAAAAATAGAAGTTTATAAATTATTAATGAGTTTAATTCTATTTCTCCCCCTTTTTGTCGAATCCAAAAAGGATGATCGTCGAGTCGTAGTAGAGAGAAAGAAATCGACGATAAACGACTCCCCCTTGATGTAAGCTCCCCCTTGTTCGGGGCACCAAGGGATCGATCTTACGATAATTTGTTTGCTACAAAACACGGTTAGAAGTACAAGTCCAAGCAAATATGGCATGGAAAATATCTTAAGAGTATAATCCACACATTTAAAAACTTGGTATGTGTTTAAATACACATACCTTTTACCTTTAAAAACGAGCCTAAATGACTAAAAACGGACTTAAAATGCCAAATATATGCTTGTTTTGCTATTTGTGTTGTGCAGGAACGGATATCTAAGAAAAGGACAAAAATCAAAGCAAAAACGGACAAAACCGAGCACGGATTTGAAAAGAGCGCGAAAAACCGAGGCCAAGGGTACAAAAGGATTTAAAACGGAGCTAATACGAACATTTCTGGATCGACTCGACAACGTTTGTGCATTTATTGAAGTCAAGACGAAGACGAAGTCAAAGTCAACCCCGGGATACGGCTTTGGAAATGGCATCGAAAACCGAACCCAAAAACCTAATTGCTAAAAGTGGGCCCACCCGTACCCACCTAGTGGGCCCGGATCAGCCTACTACCCATTTATAAAATCCCTAAAAGCCCAAAGTCTTAAAAATAGCCCAATCCTTTTTACTAAACCTGTTGAGCCCATTTCCTTTTTTAATACATAAGCCCAAACGAGCCAATATGCAAACATGCCCAAATTTCAATTCCCTTTAACGTCTGTTAGCCCTCAAACACTTATCCCCTTTACACCGTTAGTCCTTTGAGGACTAACAGTGCAAACCCAAACCCAACCCCAAGGACTAACTATGAAAACTACAAGGACCTTACTTGCAAATACTCTATATACCATAAGGGGTCAATTTTGCCAACACTCCAAAACTTCACCCTGCTCACCCCTAACCCTTTTATACCTCTTGTTCCCGCCTAAAACACAAACCCAATCACTGTACATCCTCCCACACCATTTGTGTGTGTTCTGACCTGCTACACCAGACAAAAACCCAACCCCACCTTTTCACCCTCAAACAAAAACATCCCCATCTCTCACAAACCCCACCCCCACATGGTTTATGTACACTGTGGCGATCCTCTATCACCTGATTGGTCAAGAACAAGGACAAACGAATTGAGGGTTGAGATCATTTGGAGTGGGCACCAAGATTAGTGAAGGGTTAAGATTATGCTTTGAGTCCTCTCACATGAAAAACACAACAAACACAACCTTGGTTGCTTATATAAAGAATGAAGACAGAGTTTGAAGAGGAGTATCTAGGAGTAGTATAGAGTAGTGTAATTTATTTTTTTCAGTTTATGTTATTGTCTTTTAAATTCCTTGTAAACCTTTAATGTCTTAATGAAAATTTTAGCTTCTTAAGTTTTTCTTGCAAATCTGTCATTTAGCTTGTAACTGCTTATTTGCCTTGTTAGCTTATTCGTGCTTGTTTTCCTGTCCAACTTGCTTACTTATGTATTTTTAACCTACTCTATATCTGGTTGTCTCAAAATTGGTGTTAAAACAGCTTATTGTAGTTATAAAATATTAAAAAGTTTTTTTAGGGGGTGTTTGGGTTAAGGTTCTAAAGGGGTCAAAAGAGGGTCATGCTGCACTATGGCTTTTAAGTTAGTTTTGATCAGCTTAAAGTTAGTATATAAGACAGTTTTTACTAGTTGTTAAAGTTTAAAGATCAAGTGCTAGGTAATTTCTAATCATGCTTAGAATCTGTTATTCATAGGCTTAGTCAAACTGCTTATATGTTTAGATCTTTGCTCATTGCTTTTTGTTGTTCATTTCATGCAAGTTTAAGTCTCAAAATGGTTTAGAAACAAGGTTACATAGGCCTGCAATTTTGGTTTGTGTTTTGCTATAAAACTGTCAAGTCCTTTAGAGTCTTAAAAAAATTACTTTTTAATCCTAAATTTAGTTAGGTTAGTGTTTGATTGAGAGTCTAATTTTTACAGCACAAGTAGTTTAGAGTATGGTTTTTATATTTTTGAGCTCATTTTACAAATTAATCAGCTTTTTCTAGCTTATTTTTAGTCTGCAATAAGCCATGTTCTCCCTTTCAAAAATTTTCAAACTCAGCATATGCTGATGTAAAACAGCTTTTTCTCTAAGTCTTTTTCATAGTGTAGCTTATTTCAAACTCCCTTTTCTTTTTAGCTTATTGTAGTTTGTAGGACCCTTTAAGCTCATATAAGTTTTAAGCCCTAAATCCCCCTTTTAGTAGCTTATTTTTAAGCTCAAAGTGGACCTTTTGACTGTTTGCTAGCAGTTTAGCTTAATAGCTTATATGCTTATTCTGGCTTATTTGTCTGTGCTCTTTAGTTGATTTATGCTTGCAGTAGCTTATTAGGTTAGAATAGATATCTTCCTTAGGTTAGTTTGCTTTTCCCTTAGCTTAATTTCCCTTAAAAAAAAGCCCACCAGTTAAGCTCTTTTATGCCTTAGAGTAAATAGTGTAATCTGCCCTTCCATTTGATTATTTTTCTTGCATTTTGCTTATATTTTTGTGCTTATTTTAGGGTAGATCTGCTTATTAGATATAGGGTAGCCTTCTGTTAGTGCTTATTTGGTTTTCCCTTTGCTTATTTGTCCACTAAATTGCCCAACAGTTTGCTTATAGTGTTAGAATTTAAAAAGGTTAATTCTGCATTCTGTGTGCTTATTTTTAAGCTGGTTTTTGAATTTTGTAAAAAAGTGTTTTCTTTAAACTTGCTTATTTATAAGTTATTTTCAAGTTAAAAAAAAGAGAGACCAAAAAGAGAGGGGCCAGGACTCGAACTTGGGACCTCAACCCTATCAACCAACATTTTATAACACTCACTACCGGTATGCTACAATAGCTCATCCGGTAGTGAGTTGCACAATTTATTCTTTAAGGGCATTTTAGCCCATTAAGCCCATAAGCTGTTTTCAGCTTATTACGGTTTATTTATAAGCCCAATTTTTTAGCTCTTATTTTTCATAGAACCAGCTTACCTTAATCCACTTTTCTGTATTTTTTCACATTTTTCCAATATTGTTTGCTATTTTTTATCATTTATTTTCTTTAAATCTGTTTTTTAATTATTAAAAATTAAATAAAAATCAAAAAAATATTTTTCTTTTTTAGAAAATTTTATTTTATCATTTTGCACTTAGGAAAAATAAATTTACTTTCGTAGGGTTATTTTTGCAACATTTGGTTTTTTAAAGAACGAGATTCAATCCCGTTCTCGGTTTCTTCGCGTTTTTAGCTTTAAACACCTTCGTTTTTGGTCTAGTTCTCTTTGTTCTTACTTTTTAGTCATTTAGGACTCATTGAAAGTAAGAAAATCACTTTAGAATTTAAATTTAATAAATTAGGTTTTAAGTCGCGTTCGTTTTTAAGTCCCGTTCTCGTTTTTGTGTTTTAAGTTTATTTGCCTTTATTTTTCTGTTCCCGTAGACTTAGATTTTCCTTTCATGCCTTATTTATGCTTCCCGTAGATTTTTAAGTTATTTAATTGCCTTCTTATGCTTTCCCGTAGTTTTAAGTTTAAATTCCCGTGCCTTTTTATGTTTTTCCCGTAGTTTTAAGTATTCCTTAGTTTAAATTTTCATAATTTCCCGTAGTTTTAGAAAACCCATTAAATCTTTGATTATTCAAGCATCCAATTGTCAAACCAAATACGTAACCGTCAATTTCAAGCCTCGTCGAGGAGAAACGACCCGGGTCCGGTTTCAAACTTTGTGAATAACGGAGTGAGAAACCGATACTTCCGGTTACTATACTATATATTTGATATAATTAACCCTAAAAAGTTGACAATCAATTTCTCTTTCTAAAAATATAAAATTGTTGTTTTTTTATTGGTTAACTTGGGTTTGAAAGACCCATGTTGTTGATTATGTTTATTTCCTACACTAATGAAACTATATTGTTGGCGAAGGATGTAGGTGTTTTAACATTTCTAACAGAGATGTAAACTGTTAATTTAGCAAAACATAAAGATATATGGTATGTTTGACAAAAATATCTGTAAGCTGTTAACATGAGCTATAAGATGTATTTTTTATCAATAAAAGTGTTTGGTAAATTAGCTGTTGACAATAATTCTAAGATGTAAAATTACTTAAAAGGACATATTTAAATAGATTATAATATAGTTAGAGGGTATATTAGTAATTGACATATTTAACAGCTCTTAACAATTTTAAAAGCTACATTAGTCAGCTATTTATTTGGGAGCTACTTGTTTAAAATAAAAGCTTGAAGTTGATGCATCCAAACAAAGCTAGTAGCTAACAGCTCTGTAAAAAACTACAAAAAAGCTCTTGCCAAACAGGCCAATAATTGTAGTATATCTTAATGGAAAGTTGCAACAATTATATATTTCTTAAAGCGACTGATTTTTGTGGAAATAACAAAACCATAATAATGAAGGATGATTTATATTTAGAAAAGGTTAAACAAGACTAAAAACACAATTTACATAATTTTGATGCATTTGAGTTTTATACAAAATAATAAATTAAAACTACATTGTACAGTAGTCTCATAAGTTTAGTTTGTCATTTTTAAATCAAACACAAATTGTGTGTTTATTTTTCGTTTATGTAACGAATATTTGCTCACGTTCTACGTACTCATCCTAAGTCATGGATGGAGTGGGTAACATGGTAAAAACCAAAAAAGCAACCTTCTTTTTATGAAACATTTATCAAAATGGATAATTAGGTAATTTTCGTTTATAATAATAATCCACAAAGCTTAATCATAACATTTCAATCCCAATATAACAAATAAAAAAACAGCACCTTTTGACTTTCATTACATTTAATCCACTTTCAGAATTTATTTAAAATTTGTCACATAGAGAGTCCATATCACATATTCAACGTGTACCTAAACGACAAAAAGGTAACAGATACAATCCACATACATGCACGCAACGTTTAGCTAGACGACATGAAAGGTAAAATACATACATGCACCAGGGCATCCAATGCTACTACACCCAAATCCAAAAAATATCTCACATTAATTCTGATGCAATAAATAAAGATCAAAGTGGCTACAAGTAGTGAATGAAGGAATGAGCAAAATACCAAACAAGAATTTTTGACAGAGACTATGTCTTCTGTTTTTTTATTAAAAACTTCAAAACAAAAACGTGCCCTGCTCTCAAAGGGAGAAGCATTACATATAGTCTAAAATATTTAAAAATGGAAAATATTATTTGCCATATAATGACTAGAAATATAAAGAAAATGGTTAGTTCAAATCTTTAGCACTTATTGACTAAAAATAAGAACTAAAACTTATGACACTCCAATGCACTAAAACTTCTAATACTCCAATGCACCAAATTCAAACAAATATTTAAAACAATTAATAAGACTTTTTTTATTTTATAAAATAAAATCATTTTACAATAGCGAATAAACAAGCTAGCGATGGGTCCCAGTAGCAAGTGTTGCGACATGTACGTTGTGCCTGCCAGTGACACCCTCCACAACCTCCACTATTTCCACCTTCAAACAACAAAAATACAAAATCAATTTTATAAAAATCCATAAATCATTTTCTTATCCATTTATAAAAATACTAGTTTCATAGCCCGCCCAAATGGGCGGGCTAGCTTCATGAAAAAAAAATACAAAAGAATGAAAAAAAAACAATTGAAAAACATATAGTATAATATATATTTAAACGATAATGAAGCGTTTAGTTACACACAAATATATGCTAAGAAACAAAGTTTCCATGAGATAAAATAATATCAATGTTAACTATCATTATGAAAATGTAATGTTGCAATGAAATGTGTGTCCCAATCTCACCTGTGTTCCGTAAGTCATCATTCCTGCATAATGTTGATACTGATATGGATTAGATATCAAAACCTGCAAAATGCTTTTCATAAGTACACAGAGATAGTCATTTATTAAATTTAGGCGTATTATCTAGTTAGTGGTTCCGCATACCGGTGTTCAGTTAGGTCATTTTTCACAACTATCTACAAAATGCCGATATAAACATTTATGTAGAAAGAGAAAGATTACTATTGAGTGTCATAAGAGTTTCGTTGGTGGATTTGTTTCAGCCTACTTGACTTGTTGATGCGCTTAGCCATTGTTCACTTTGTCATTATAACCCTTCTATAAGTATCTAATTTTATATAGAATGATAGTTATGACATATATTTAAGGCACATAAATGCAATTCCTGAAGTAAAGAAAATGAGTGGTTAACAAACAAAGTACAGAGGACACATGTTCATTAATGGAATAAACTTCTCAATAGCACATTCTCACCAAGCTTAAATGCTGACATTTCTAATTTGACCTGATAAAAATAGTCTAAGTAACTGATATCACATTATCGCCTTCAAATCAATAGTTTTACTAAAGTAAACATTTTTCTTCATTGGTTCAGAGAGCATGGTTGTTAAAGCTTTTAGCTCTAGAATTGCACGTGGGCATTGTGACATCAACCATCGAGAAGTGTGTCACAGTATTGTTGGTCATCTGTTTGCGTAAGGTGGAACTGAATATGACAATGAACATAATATTCTCTTCCAAAGTAGTCCTGAGGATGCTGTAAATAAGGGACAAATATAAGTTTAGAATTATTGACTTAGGAGTAGCTGGAATAAACTTTATTCACATAGATCTACACAGTAAAGGAGCAAACAAACATCATTAACATGTTTTTGCTATAAATGATTATCCAATTCTAATTAGTCTAGTTCACACAATTACATCATTTGACCCATTTAAGAGTGTGTAGGTCAAATTTGCCACATTTAAATTTAAATACAGCTGAAATTGGAGTAAAAAGGCATACCTATAACAGCATGGATCCGACAACATGAAAGAGAACATGTTTCATAGAAAGATGCAAAAAGCGATATTTTACGACTGGCAACAAAATGCTATAATTTTAAAAAACAATTGAATATAGGAGTTTCCAAAGATTCAAATACTAATGGGTGTTTGGTGTTTGTAAATGTCTGGTTCAAATAATTAGCTTAAACCAAGCATCCTTTTTTGGCGGATGGAATAGCAAAATGACCAATTTATGCAAACATGTCACAAGTTATATGTCCTTGCTGAAACTTGTTGACCAGCCTTATGTGTTCCTTATGTGTTCATGCTCCAGTCTTGAATTCCAGTATATACCAATATCGAGCTTGGAGCTTGCACCATAACGCTTCACCTCTGTAGCCATGTCAGGTCCCCAACTAATACTTTAAATGTTGGTACACGATCTCATTTCCATTCTTCAAACCAACACCATATTTCCTTCCAGTCCAATCCTACATTCAAATTGAATAAACTAAACACAATATATTATAAATTGGGGCCAAAGCTCTAGTTTTATATTATAAATGCTATATTGCCTGTGATATAATGCAGTAACACTTTTAATCAAATTTAAACACAATATATATGTTAATTAGTTAAAAAGGTTATAGACGAAAGGTGCTTTTGGTCGCCCCGTACCGACCTGTTTTGACTGGGACACAAAATATACGGTGGGACGACATACTTGATCTATATACAGTTTTAGAGATTTAGTCTCTTTGCTATTTCATATCAGCTTGAGTTGCTCATTATGTAAAATCTCAAACAATAATAATCCCTTGCAACTCATTTAGTAACAACTGGTGTGCTTGTGACTATTCTATGTCAGAATCATACTTTTAAAATGCAGTATCAAGCACGCCCTATATCCGGACCTAAGACTAAGTGTTACAAATATTCGCTTCATAAAGAATTACTTTTGTCGAATCTGAATGCATCTGGCCTAGTTTAGATATTTATTACAAAGCTTTGGTAAAAATGTGATGAAAGCATTAATATAATACATGTCATCTACAAAAGTTACAACTTACTTTGATTTTCTTCCGTGCATTAATATTGGTTATAAATTATCCTTTCTTGATCACGCCTTCATAGATTTTACATTCAAATGAATTATCATTAGTCACTCCAGTAAAGATGGACATGAAAACTGAAGTGGAAAACGCTAAATAATAAAGTACATTAAATATGTCAACTGACCATATAGGCGTTATATGTCTAGATGAGTTCCATCACTCATAAACCTGTCTAGCTGCAATCATTTCGAAAGCCTATTATCAGGAAAAACTTATATACTTAAACTTGTCAAATGTAGGATTCCATAATCACGAGTCACATACCTGTGAATACATTATGCGTGTTACATCTAGCTATACCTTTTTGTAACAAAATCGTGGTTATGTGTTCGCACAAGGAGTATCAATGTATCATGCTTCACTCACTTTACCCTTCTCAAAGCCTGCTGTATTACCGAAGCTACCAGCTGCAAACATATAAATATCTAATGATAAGTAACTACATAAAAATAGAAGAGCAATGTAATCGATTAGAAACTAAAATCCAAAACCCGAGCTTTGCTTGTGGGAGTGCTCCGCCTATTCTCTCTCAATCTAGATATTGTAGGGTCATGATGTTAGAACCATTCTGGGGAAAATTAGATATACCCTTAGTGTGCGTGAAATCTGATCCAATTGAATGGACTGCACCACATGTTGATGTGTCCTTACGGTCGGTCCCTGATTGACTTGTACATTAGTGAGGTCATTACATTCGATAATGGGAGTGTAACTTCAAAAATGCGCACCTATTTGGTTAGATCAGGATGGACTAACCGTTATCCTGTATATACAAAATTTAATATAAATATACAGTCATCTTGCTAATGACAAACATATTGCTTAAATCAATATAATCACATAAAGATAGAATTTGCAAACATGAACTTTTGATGAATTCAAACTCACGAAATCCACCTATGACTCAAATTAAATCGATCAAACATAAATGTAAAATAGAATCAAGCGATAACACTCATTCCTTTATAAAAAAGATAACCATAATTCAATTCCAAAATCAAATAGAAATAAAAAGATGGAACACTTATGTTTACCTTAATAAATACATACGTATGTTTTTCATATGTACTCAACCATAGCTTAATCAACTTGTTGAGATTGAATTAGGGAAATGAAAAATCATGGTTTTGTGAATGAAAACCGATTTAAAGCAAGTTTGACTGAAACATAATGCCTTGATGGTGGAGGTTTTGAATTTTTAATGAAATGTTTTGAAATTAAATCCTGCATTCATTGTGAGTAATTATAGGGGAGGAGTTACTGAATAATCAATGTGGTCAAACTTGTAGCAAGGATTTAAGGATAATACTAAATGTCAAAAATACCCTCATTTTTTACATTGTTATTGCCTAGTCACCAAAATGTTCTCAAATTGCCCTTTGAGTCAGCATTTCCAGTCAGCATTAACATACTGAGTCACATGGTCTAGTCAGCATGAAATATTTCATGCCTTGTCCCATATATAGGTAGAAATAGATAAATGTTTCACATATGTGTGTGAGATATATAAAACATTTGGTTTTTTATGTATGTCACACGCATACAATATAAAATTTTCAGACGGAGTTATGTCAAACTTTTTCTTTGGTCTTCTATATATCTCACGCACATATTGTACATATATCGTTGTCATTATGTGTGATTAATCGTCTAGTTTGACATATGTATGTGAGATATATAAACAATCGTCATTATGCGCGATTAATCGTTTAGTTTGACATATGTGTGAGAGATATATAAAAGACCAAAGAAAAAGTCATAGCAAAGACAATTAGATATAACATGAAATAGTATTTAACAAAAAATAGATATCTAAACTCAAAATTCAATAGATATGTTTAATACAAGTAAAATTATTCTCAGAACTAGCCCTAAATCTTGGAAGTAACTACATGAGGTCAAACACGATTGATCTACTTGATGATCCAAGTTGCGTACTTTGTTTTTCCTCCGATTGATGGTTCATAATGTAGGCAGTAACCGCAACCACAACTATGACTGAGATGCCTACACATATGAATGGTAACTGGACCCAAGGCGGAAGGAATGGCAAAATGCATACAAGATAGGTACGATAATTACTAGAAACACAGTCCAATGGAAAAGATACTCGTTAAAGCGTTCATCTTGTTGATAACAGCATCCGTACTTCCAAGCAAAGTAATATGGAACTATGATCAGTACAAAGTAATATGGAACGTATAAGACAACTACCAGGGAGAAAGGTGAAAGAATTGCGGAGAAGCAACCTATACTTTTCAAGATGGTGTAATGGATATTTTTCATCAAACGTCGCAAGAAGAAGCTTGTGAAAAGCAAAAACACAGATGCTACAGATTTAAAGTTTTTGGACGTTATTATACGTTTTCATCCGTGTTATACGTTTTTGTACGTTTTCATATGTTTTTGTTAGTTTGTGCATGTTTTTGTATGATTTCATACGATTTTGTCCATTTTTGTACGTTTTTGGGCGCTTCTAAACGTCCTCTTACGTTATTATACGTTTTTGTGTTTTTTTAAACTTACGAAAATGTATAAGAGATACAAAATTGTATTAAAACTTTCGAAAACGTACATAAACATAAAAGAATTATGAAAACGTACGAAAACGTAAAGTTACGTATAAAACATACACAAACTATAAAATAGTACTGACACGTAAAAAAAAAACGTATACAAAATTTGGAAACAAAATGTATAATGCATATGAAAACGGGGAAAAAAGATTAAAAAAAAGTACAATGATGTAAAAAACTTATGAAAATGAGACACGTTGAAGGTTTTGGTTTAAACATTTGAATTACGCAACACACTCATCCTAGGTCACTTGTTGAGTGGGTAACATGATAAAACCCACAAAAAGTGATACTCCATCCGTCCTAAAATAAGTGTCCAGTTTGATTTTTCATAATCAAACTGGCTCAACTTTGACCTTAAATATTTGTGTGTGTGTTATATAATATTTGTTGAAAAATATACGAATGGATTGGGTTTAAGTCTATTTTTCATTGGTATAATTTTTATAAAGTGATATATAACACAAACTTAAATATTTAAGGTCAAAGTTGAACTAATTTGACTCCGAAAAGTCAAACTGAACACTTATTTTGGGACGGAGAGAGTATATTTTTTTGGTTAATCAAATACTTATGTGGGTAAGTTGGTCATTTTGCTATTACAATTGATTATTGCTGCTTTATTTATATTATATTACTATTAATGTTGTTATACAAGAATACAAGGGATCTACAGACTGCCATTCCCTTTGGTACACAACAACATCTCAAATGAACATAAGTCAGAAACCCAACAAAACATAATAATTAGACATATGCTAGAAACAGTTTTGTACACACTGTAGAAAAAAATAGATGAAACTGATGCTTTAGTAACCCAAAGTTAAACATGAGAACAGATTTTAAAATAATATTCAGTATTCAGACTTTAAACTGATGAAACTGATGCTTTAGTAACCCAAAGTTTCATCACATTTTAAACTGATGAAACTGATGCTTTATTTAGTATTCAGACTCGGGTTGACCCGAATATAAGTTTTGACCCGAGTAACCCGACATGAAGAGGCTTAATCGAGTTTGAGGTCGGGTTTTTTTGACACTTCTATTCGTCACTCTCTAAAAAAATGCAACAATAAACATAAGAACAAATTTTAAAATAATATGAATTTTTGTTAATCATACATGCGAAGATATTTAAGATTCCAAAATTTTAAATCTCAAGAATTAAAATTTAATAAATTTTAAAATTTTAAAATTTCAAATTCCATAAGTTAAATAACCATATATCAAAATCCATAATCACACATATCACAGCTACACATTAGCGACATATATTAGCTCAAAACTTTTCACTTACGTGTTTTAACGAATACGTGGTGGAGCACATAAATAAGAATTACATCCCGCGAAATTATGACTTTCCTTGATGCTATAAGACATCTAGTTCCCCCAAAATGTATGCATTTCACTTAAGCTCAATATAACAATATCAAACTCCACAACCTATATATGATATTAAACATGAAGCAAGAAAGATATCACCGAATGTTTTCTTAAATCACGTACTACGTGATAGTTCAAGTGAATTAATGGATAATGGTAAAATATTCGGAAATTATTACAACAAGTAATATTAAATAATTGTAAGCTATAGATAAACATGACTAAACTATAGTGAATTCATTACAAAGTTGCATTGTTTTTAATAAAAAAGAAGATTATAATGAAGCAATTGTATCAATTACACACTTAATGAGCACATACAATACTTATTTGAATGAATTTAATTCAAAATAAACATGATTTAAGTGAAAACTTGATATAAATTAAAGAAGTCGAGAAATAGATATACACTTACCTTCGAACTTGGTTCAACGCGTGATCTCTAACGTCAAAACATCAAATTTTTTTTTAAACGGCAACTTTATTAAAAAAAACTAGCAAGGAGCTAGAAAGACATTACAAAGAAATAAGAAGCGATATACGCGGGTTTTTTAACCAATAACCTAACCCAAGCAAAAAAAACCCTATTACATCTACTAGAACACCATAAAAAGGACCAAGAAACAATGTCATCAAAAATCGTACGAACAATTAGGAGGCGGAAGTCGTCAAAGACCAACCCCCCCTCCCCTCCCCTGATATTCGAAGCCCATCCAAATCCGCCATCCCACCTAAAGCAACATAAAAAACAACCTTCTCAATAGACTTGAGACGGGAAGAAAGACGAAAGGATAAGAACCAAGCATCCCAATCCGAGAAAGAACAAATCTCCTGCCAATCCAAATCCCACCAACGACAAATTTTACGAAGAACAACCCGAGCCACGTCACATCGAAAGAAAACATGCTGAACATCCTCCATAGCAGCATTACAAAGAGGACACATATGGGAATCCAACAAAACACACCTCTACGGCTAAATTGACTCTAGTAGGTTACCTATCACTTACGCAGCACAAGGAGCCAAGAAAAAAACATTAACTTTAATGGAATGAATTTTACCACATCTCGTTGCAAACATTCGACGAAAGTGCGAAACAAGTCATCAATAAAGTTTCTGTATGACTTTAACCTTGAACTCTCATCTCCTGACAAAATCACAATCCACCTATCTTTGGAAGACGAGAGGGAACAACCGAGTTCAGAATTAGAAAAAGGTCATCCCCACAGCTGCCGCAAATCGGGAACGACGCTCAGCTCCATCACGCACGTCCCGGCGAAAGAAAGCTGAGACCAAAAGAAGAACCCTGTTTATTAGCCACCGACAATCCCTTATCCAATTCGAGAGCAAACAAAACGGGGAAACTGAACACAAAGAGGGGCATCAGCTAACCATATATCATACCAAAAACTAAGAACAAATACCCTCCCAAATCCCGTTCTTACAATGTGAAAAAGAATCAAAACCAGAATCTTTCAAGATTTATCAATCACGAAAATAGAGCACCAAATCGAGGGTTGATCGGTCTACATGAATATCAAACTTGAGCCATAAATCGCTGAATAACTTTACACCATAAAGAGCCCTCGCCAGAAATGAATCCCACAACCCACTTCAACAAAAGAGACACGATTCAACGCGAAGAAACTTGAGACACCAAGACCACCGTTCAGTTTGGACGCTAAGACATTGTCCCAAGCTACCCACGAAATCTTTCTATCCGAAGAATCAAAAAATAGTGAAGCATCAAAAAATAAAAATCCAAATCTTTTTTTTTATATCGAGTGTATATTAAAACTAATGAAGACGGTTCACTAAACATATATAATCCCATTTGAATTAGATATACCATCTTGTTTAAATTGTTCTTGAGTGATGAATTGATATAACTTAGGAACATGGAAACAAAGATGAATATTAGTGAACTAAGAAATTGCTAGTAATTGTTTGAGATGAATTTCTATTTCGTAAAAGAAAATAACTAAATTGCAAAATCCTTTTCTTAATTTACGGATGCATTTGAGATTTGATCTGGAAGGACTATACATGTAAATTTAAACATAATGAAGTGAAATTATATATTGAGAATTAATGACGTCATTCATGATGTATTTGATGACATAATTAGTGATGTCATTATAGGGTGGGAGGGAGATTCAAAAAGATTTTGTTTTATTATATGTATAGATTACTATTAATGTTGTTATACAAGAATACAAGTGATCTACACAGACTGCCATTCCCTTTGGTACACAACAACATCTCAAATGAACATAAGTCAGAAACCCAACAAAACATAATAAGCTGTCTCAGACATATGCTAGAAACAGTTTTGTACACATTGTAGAAAAAAATAGATGAAACTGATGCTTTAGTAACCCAAAGTTGTTTGTAATTATTTACTATGCCAAAATTATCTCCTTTAAATAAGAAATTGATATCTTATACATATAAATTTGATTTATATACATAAATATAAACATAAATAAAAGTAGACGAAATGAACTTGATCTTGCTATACAAAACAATCATTTTAGTGTTGGTGTCTATTGACTGATTTTCTTCCAACTAACTAGATGGAACCTATAGAAAGTATATTTAACTAAAGTTATAAAGGGTTAAATGAGAAGACGGAAGTTTGGTAAACATGTTTGAGCCACCAATCCAGAGGCCCCAGTGCATCTTTTGGAATGACTTTCTTGTTTATGCAACATGATGATGCTCCTGTGTCTATTATTGCAGTGGTTCCAAAAGCTGTGCAGTTAGGAATATCAAACTCAACTTTAACATTGTAAAGTTGATTGGTAATTTTTCTAATTTTTGGACTTGTAGTGGCGTTCCAGAATAATGAACTTCTGTCTCTATGCAAGGTCTATAAAAAAAACCTGAACAGTAAAAAAAACGGAGTGAGTATCCATTTTCATAATTTGACGCGATCTCAAACACTTGCTTTTTATTACCTTATTATATCGACATACACTCAAAATTTGTTCCGACTTAACCAAAATGATAATATGTTACCTGTTGAGCTGTTCATTTTTTTCTTAGTAATTAATACTTGCCTTTACATGTTCACGTGAACATTTTTTGTGCTTAAAATTGTTCCTTTTTTTTAACGGCAAAGATGGAATATATAAAAAAAAGAGACTAGCAAGACGCTAGAAACTTAAAGTACAATAGAGTCAACAAAGAGAAATACATAACATCAAAAAATGGTAAAATCCCGAGACTTTAACTGCGAGTGAATCAAAAGGGATGAAAAACTTTTGACACGAAGGCCGACGGATCGGTTTTCACTTCGGCAAAAGAAAAACCCCCCATCCCGGACCTTGATATTTTATTGCTCAGGTGGACAATTTTGGTGCTTAAGTGGATTCTACCTCAACATTTGGGTGTTTAGGTGAACAAACTGGCGCTTTTAAGTGATGAATATCTACTTTTATATATATGCTTACGCGGACAATTTGGTGTACATTGTTATACGCTTCATATGTTTTTGAATGTTTTTGAACCTTTGAATACACTTTTGAACGTTTTCACCCGTTTTTAAAGTTTTTTGACGTTATTATACGTTTTCATCCGGTTTTATACGTATTAATATGTTTTGTACGTTTTCATATATTTTTGTTTGTTTGTGCATGTTTTTGCTATACGAAACAATCATTTTAGTGTTGGTGTCTATTGACTGATTTTCTTGCAACTAACTAGATGGAACTTGGATTTATAAAGCCTCATCAGAATTTATCGCTAATAAACATGGGTTCGTGTAGTTGAATACAACCTGAGAGTTATTTTGGGTGCAAAGGTGAAGATATATTTCCACTGAAACTTCATAAGAATTGCAAGAAAAAGTAGGATAAAAACAGACTTAAGATCCTATTAACAAATTCAAGACATTCAACAAAACTTTATACTTGAAACAAGACTTTCAATCTTCACCATTCACCAACAGATACTATATTTTCATTACCCCATAATAATCTAAGAATATCCGGTCAAGATATATCAGAAACTACAATGACTCATGCCTGGTAAAACCCTCTACATCGGGTACATTTCCTATTTGCATAAGTTGTCGTGAAAAAGGTGACAAATTATATATATGATTTATTGAGTAAACAATTTTGATATCAAAACACATCTTTCTTATCACGTGTGCGTCACTAAATGGATGGCATCAATGTTTTAAAATCCGATTAGACCTGTTGGTTTTAAGTGATCCAGATCAATCCGGTTCTCAAGACTCGGCCGAATTTTTATTTTTTCATGTTTTTTACAAATAAAGTAAGTTAATTATATATATTCGCGACGTAACTTATTTGTTACATGTTAGATTTGTTATTAAATGGTTTTTAGGCTCAATCTAAGGTATATACAAGATTTATATATATACATTTTTTGTATCATTGCAAATATTATTAATCTTTTTTAAAACCGAGCTAGTCAGACCGACTAAACTGATAACCTGATAACCGAGTAACCTGATAAATCGACCGGATCGATTAAAGCCTCTATTTTCAAAACATTGTATAGCATCTCAATTCTCGCATCTTTATCAGGCTACCCACTATCGTTGTGGGGCGCGACCTCCTTTTTTCGGTGCCACGTCAGCTTTCTCCTCCGGCGACCGACAGGCGACCTAGTGCCGCTATAAGGCGACCTTCATTTTTTTTAACCTCAAATTTAAATTTCATTTTAATAAATAAAAACATTACATAAATTTCATTAATAATAAAAGCATTACATAATAAATTAAAAAAACATTACATAATAGATTTAAAAAAACATTACATAATAAATTGAAAAAACATAAAAACATGACACTAAAATAAAAACATAATTATTCAAATAACTTAAACTAATAATCTAAGTTATATCGCGCCTTGATCTTCATTTTCATCTCGAGCATGTTGTATTGGGTGCAAAGACGAGTTGATTTCTGAATTATAGAATAAGAGGTATTTGTCGCGTTTTATCTCTTTCATTAATTAATTCAAGCGTCGTGATAAAAAATTAATGACGTGTCTAACATTGAGATTGTGAGAAAGATGAAGGAAGAAGAAAAGGAAAGAGAAATACTGTAACCTCTTACACGTCTTTTTAATGTTTAGGTGTCAATTATTCAACAATGAGAAAGAACGTAGGTAATATTTTTAAGTTTATGGATGATTGATATAATATAAGTGCAAAGTATTAGATGATATAATAAACTAGTTGGTTTTAAGTTCGTCTGAGCTTTGAGTCAATTAAAGTTATATTTATATTATCTTTATAATTTATAAATAGTGATCGATAATAAAGTATCACATACGGATTTATTCAATCTAAACTCCATGTTTAGGATGATATAAAAATAAATTCCTTGTAACGAAATAAGCTAAAGTTTCTCACTGATATAAGTTTTTGGATTGGTCCGATGAACAAAACTCATCATAATTATAGCAAATGATGTTATGAATAATATACATAACGAGATGTTAGGCGGTCGTGCGTTGATGCGACGCGTAATATTTGATAATTTTAGCCCGCTATATATTTTCTGGTCTCCAAGTTACAATTCTAAAATCTGCCTAAAATTTTATATCCGAATCAAAATTACAATGATGCAAATATAGAAAAATAAACATAGTGTGGTATTTATACATGTATCTTGTGATTAAAACACAGTCCGTTGAAATAAACTAAACAATTATGGTTAAAAATCTAATTATCCTTGATAATATGAGCATAGTTGGACATTTTTCAAGTTTCCACTCTAAGTAGCTAAAAGCATTATAGTTGTCTAACTTTCACCATCCGGTTATAACACTATGCCACAACCTCTTATATAATCTGGTTCTAACAGTATGCCACAACGTCCTACACCATCTGGCTCTAACATTATGCCATCACATGCTACACCTAGTTTAAACACTATGCCATCACATGTTGCATCTGCCTAGG
>BQNB010083145.1:0-29117 GCA_026074375.1 Tanacetum coccineum
TAAATTAATAAACTTTATATCACATTCCTAGGGACCAACAAGAGATTTAAGTAAATTAATTAAACAAGTTAAAACATGCAACATCTTCATTTCTTCTACTTTCCAAAGACTCCTTTGAGCACTTTTCCGAATGACTTGAAACTGCCCATCTTATTTCCTCATGCATTTGTTGTTGGCGATTAAGTAAAGTAGTTAGTCGCTCGAATAAAAGATCACCACTTTGTTGCAAGGACGTAGTAATGTTGTATGTTTGGTGAGTTAGTGGTTGAAGAGAGTTGAGGTAAGTAGTAGGGGATGGAGTTGTAGCTTGAGAAGTACCATCATCTTCCTCATCACTTTCATAGTGAGAAGAGGATCCAAAATGATGAGCAGATGATGATGAGATAGAGTGTGACAACCATGGTTTGAGCGGGTTAGCTTATACCTTTAGATTTTAGTTTAATGCCCGTTTTGTGTGATTCTTGTGTGTTATGTGATCGTTTTGGTTGTTAAGTGAAGTATTTATATGTGCATGGGATCATTTTAGAGTTTAATGATCATCTCATTATGTGTGCATGGGTGTTAAAGTTAAGTAAACCATTCATTCGTGAGTGGTGATTATGGAAATGAAAGATGTGTTGCCTGCATTGCTACGTCAAATTCTTGGTTTTAAAGGTTAAAGTGTTTATTGAATATGTATGGATTTATGAAGGAAAGATGTGGTTGAAATATAGAAGTTTGTATCAAACTTTCCATAAATAGCAGGTGAATTTGGAAATGAAAAGTTATTTTTAGAAAGTGCGGTTTATTGCGTTTATATGAAAAGGTTTACTCAAGTTAGCTTAGGTTTTTATAAAAACTTAAGGTAATGCAAGTAAATATGTAATTAATAATTAAATACAAAAATATATATGTAATTATATATATGGTCGATCGGTTATGATTGTATTAGCGAGTTTAATGTGCAAAATTGATTTAAAACTATTGTTTTTAGGGGACTAGGATGCTAATTAAGGGTATTTACTAAAAACCTATCACAAAATCTACATTTCCATCCATAATTTCGTCCCATACAGCCCCCAGAACCATCTAGGGTCGACTCCTATCCCTAAAAACAAGGAACCAATAATTTGGATCAAGAAGGTAGCAAGAATTGTGTTAGGATATGTAATCAAGAGGTAGGTATGTTTATCTTAATTAATTAGTGGGTTTACATGTAACAATTATGTATGATGGATTAGGGTTTCATAAAATACAGAAATCTTAATGCTGTTTTTAATTGTTATAAATAGTGATTAGTGTTGAATTTAGGGTCATTAATCTTTACGAATTGAATGTTAGGGTTTGCATGAATCATGTTTTAGGGTTGAGCAGAATAATAGGCTGTGTTCACCGGAAGGCGATTTTACTCTATGATAGAAAATGATATTAAAGTGATTCTTTTTTTTAAACAGTATCCCTCTGAGTCTTCTTTCCAAAAAATCGAGCCTCAAAGGTTTTCATGGCCGGGAAGGTGGTCAAAACGTCTTTACACTAAAAGTTATCAAACTCCGAATAAGAATACTAAGTTTGGTCATTTTGGGAAGGTTTTAAACCCACTTTAAACATGAATAGTAATAAACTTGTCATCCTCAAAATTTAAGTTTTTTATATGTATAAAGAAACTCAAAAGGCAAGGGCCAAATGTAGTCTATATGGGGTAACTAGTCACATACATTTAGTGGCACAATAAGTTCCGAATTGGGACTGTTTTGAAGTTTGATTTTTTTAAGTGGCACTTATGCATGTAAAATGGTTATTGGGAATCACATGGTATCGGTAGACACATAAGGGAACATGGTGTGTTTTTTGTTGAATTTATAAGGGTCTTTAGATAAGGGTTTTTAGGGCTAATAGTCACGATAAAATTCTGCAGTTTTTGTTAAAATTGAAATCATATTTGTAATGGTGTATAATTGTAGTGGTTAAGGTCTGGGCATGGTGTCCGGTTGACCATGGTGGAGGGGATTATATCAACCTTAGACATCCATCATTGGATGTTGCATGTGCTTATGCTTTTGGCTAGTAGCGTGTAACACGTGTGTTTTGATTGTTTAGTTTTGTGCAAAGGATTTAGAATTGCTTGAGCATTCAGGTGAGTTTCATAGTCCCATCTTTTTACATTATTTTAAACATGGGATGGAAATGATGCTAGTATAAAAATGCTTTGATTACTGTGATAATGTATTTAGAGTGATGCAGGACTGTTGTGCTATTATATGTTATGTGCTACATGTTCGGGATATGGTACACTCCAGGGCTTTGTGATCAAATGGAGTGGGTTTTGTGGTACACTCCGGGGCTTTGTAATCAAATGGAGTGGGTTTTGTGGTACACTCCAGGGCTTTGTGATCAAATGGAGTGGGTTATGCGAAAGAGATGTCTCGTAGATCGTATGAATGGTATTGGTTTGGATTGGATTTGATTTGGTTTATATGATAGCCTATATGGTAGTCCATTTATTGTCATGTAGTGTTTTTATTTATCACAGTAATGATTTAATTGGATTTATATCGTGTCTTAAACCTATGACTCTCACCAACTTTATGTTGACGTTTTTGAGCATCATTTTCAGGTACTCAGTTTGAGACTAATGATGCTAGGAGAAATGGATACAGAGACCTTAGGATTTGCTTATGGAGCTCTCTTTATTTGGCTTTTTATTTTATAGACTTATGTTTGTCGAATTATTGTTGTTTGGGATTGTTGATTTGCTTTTATGTTGGTTTATGCTTTGCGCGTGTATGACATTACTTAATAATGCAAGACTCCTTTATCTTGTGTTGGGTATTGTTATGACACATAGTGTCCCCTGTAGTTATTTTCTTTTCCTTTTAGTATCTCTATAGTAGACGCCATTGTGTTGTAACGATATCCATGAAGTTACACCTCGTGCTTCCGCCTTGGCGGGGTGTGACAGATTGGTATCAGAGCTGATGGTTATAGAGAAGTAGGTGATTGAGCCTAGACTATAACCTAGGAGTCCTTCGTGTAGATGCATAATATGATATGAGCTTTTAGTAGCATAACTAGGATGCTCATAGTAGTTCTGGACCCGCAAAGTTGGGTGACTCTTGCGAAGGCAAAGTCAAACCCAAGCAAGGCCCAACATAAGTTTATTCCTTCTTTTGCCTCGTCACGTTGTTATTGATTATTTCTTTCGGATATTTCGTATTTTGGAGGCGCTGCGAGAATTTCGTTCCTTTATGTCGTTTTTGATTTTATCTTTATATAAGTAAGTGTTTCGTTGTTGAGGCATCATTCTTAAGTTATATTAGAGTAGTTTAAGATGTGCAATGTGGTATATGTGCTTATATATGTGTTATCATCGAGATGTGTAGTCTTGGAAGTGAGTACACGTGTGAAAGGATGCACTTATAATTATGGTGGCCAACATAATTATAAAGCTATCACACACGTAGACTTGTAACCATAATTGCATTGATCAATGTTTATTATTAAATGTTAATATGAGATGATGTGATATGTGTGTTTATGGCATGTATGGTTGTATAGTTAGAGAATTTTTCTCTTAGCTAATGGGTGATTTTGTTAGGCTTTGTTAAGTAGTCAATAGGTTTCCCTTCTATATATATTTATGGATATCCTGGATACCTCTTATTTCTACTATCGTAATTATTATGTGGTTCGTTCGCTTGATTATGCGTTTGGAGATCTTACTCGCATCTTAGCATTCCTTGTTCGTGCCATGTCGGTACAAATGATTTATCTTTTCCATTTTGGTGTCTTGATATATATTGGTTGTTCGGATTTGCTTGGCGGATATTGGTACGTTTCGTCGGTTATTCCTTGCTTTGATTTCTCATATGAATATCATATTTTGTTTAGGAGTTCTTGGTTCGTGACAAATTAGTACGGATATGTGATCCCTTCTTTATACATCCTTTGGTTTTGTAACATGGTTACGACATGTTAGTACCGATGTTTTCTATGGTTTTATTTGGATCGTTATTACGGACGAGTCTTTATGTCTTCTCTTGGTTTGCAGTGTCTTTGCATGAGTTGAACTGGTGCGTGTTCGTTTGACTGTTGTTCTGATTATTGGTTTTGGTATATTTGCTCTTTTAAGAGAATAGGTTGTGTTAAAGCCTTACGGTATTTCGTTATCGTTTTTGGTATTACAATGTATTTTGTTTAATGCTACACATTTTAAAAGTAAAATCGTTTGGAAGTATATCTTGATGAGGTTTGGGAGAAAACAATATTTTATTATTATTCATTGTATGAATACATCATGGCACTGGTTAATGTTAACGTCTCTATATAACTATGAAATTCAGGTCTAAAATAACATTTATGATTAAGATGTCTAAAATTATTATTACAAATACAATCTGAAATTACTTATTTTATGCTTGATAAATCTAAATTTTTCTAAACATGTTAGAAGTCCATGATTTTCCTATAATAACCATGTTTAAAATAGATTTTTATGAAGATTATATTCAAGACAATTTCAAGATTTAAAATCAATTTTCTTTATTTTAGACGACTTTCTTAATTATTTTTAAAACAAATTGTTATTAACAGTATTTTGTTGGTTCTTTCGAGTAAAGTCAATTATTGTTATATGAATTCTATCTTCTCATTTTGATGGGTATGGTCAATTGTTAAGTGTTGTGTTGTCAGAGCGAATTGTTGATCCTTTCGGTTGCATTTTCTGTCGGTATGTTTATTCCACCCTTTTTCTTTTAAAGGTTTCTCATGAATTTCGGTTTGCATCTATTTGCGTTTGTGAAATCCCTTATATGTTTCTAACCTTTCATTTGATATCCGTTGCTACCCTACTCATTAGTTCGTAACCCTTAGACTTCGGTTAAAAATGCACTCTATTCGGCTAAGTCACTCTCCGTGGGGCGTTTGCGTGTTGTTTGTTGGGAAAAAGGACGGTTTACTTTGTATGTGAATGGACTATCGAGAGTTAGACAATCTAACCATTAAGAATCTCCCCGAGATCAACGACTTGTTAGATTGTTGCAAGGATCGCGTTATTTCTCCAAGTTAGACCTCGATCTGGTTATCATCTGTTGAGAGTGCGTGAAGAGGATATTCCAAATATTGTACTTAGAGCGTGGTATGGACACTTCGGGATTACAATTATGCCTTTAGGATTGATGAAAACACCAGCGGTTTTCATGTACTAAATGAACGGGGTGTGCAAGTTGTATTTAGAAAAGTTTGTTATGGTGGTTATCAAGGATATCTTGATCTACTAGAAGTATTAGGTGGATCATGAAGTTTATTTGGAATTAGTTTTGGAAATGTTAAAGAATGAGTAGCGGAATGAGTAGTTGCTTGTCAAGGGTAAATTTTCCAAGATTGCTAAACTTCTTACTACATTGACACGGAAGAATCAAAAGTATGAGTGAGGTGTTGCCTTGTTGTGATTTTATGATAATGTATGTTATTGATTTAAGGTTCTTATGAGCATGAAAGTCAGGGACATGGTTGGTTTTGAATTGATGGTGTAAGTGATGTGAGATAGGTGTTAGATTAATTACTTCAATGTATTGTAGCCTCGTGTTGGATAAATTGTGGAATTGCAAGTGATGGCGATCGAGTTATAGGTATAAAATATAGACTGTTTTAGGACAGCAGATAAATGGAGCTTGTTCCCCAAATTTTGTCTATAGCTACTAAGTAAATTTCATATTTGGTTAGAATGAGTCTTAAGCTTCATATGGTGAGTTGGATACTCTTGTAACGATTTCGGATGAAGGAGTTATGGTTTTTTTACGGTTGCAGACCAAATCTAGAGCTGCTGTTGGAAAACATGTCTTGCTTCAGGTTTTTGGATAGTAGGCCTAGGTTTTAAAGCATGGTTAACAAATAGACATCATAAGCTTTTACCTCCAATTGGAATCAACTTGACTGCTATTGTGGAATAGGATATATGGCCAAAATCGTAAGCGTTCGAAATTCAGAAAACTTTCTGGTTGGAGTTATGATTAGTAAAAAATTATTTCCCGTTGATTGGTAAATGGGTTGATTGATTGGCCAAATGTTATAAAAACTAGACTTAAGTGGATTTCTAGGGGTGAAAACCTTACTTTTGTATTTTTTATAGTTTAAGAGATTCAGTAGCATGAGGTTGATTAAAATTCTGCAACAATATTATCAATTGCTTGATGGATCAGAAGATGTTGTGGTTTACTGTGATGCGTCAAATCAAGGATTAGAAAGTGTACTCGTGTGAAGAAATAAGGTGATTGTGTATGCCTTGCGGCAATTGGAAATTTACGAGAAGAACTATGCCACACATGGTTTAAAGTTGGGTGCAATGATCTTTACTCTTGAGATGTGGAAACATATATTGGTGGCTAGGTATGAAGAAAGATATAAATACGTATATTATTAGGTGTTGTGACTTGCTCAAAGGTGAAGGTTGAACATCAAAGACCATCGGGTTGCTTCATCAACCAAAGGTATCTGAGTGGAAATGTGGCATAGTACTATGAATGTTATCATTACGTTGTTGAGATCAGATGGTGGATATGGTATAGTTGAAGATGATTATGGGTTGATGTATCAGATATGACGAGAATGTGTATAATTGACTTTGGTGATAGTTGGGGTGTTCATCTACAGTTAGTTGAGTATCATAAATGTTGGGTGGTGTTAATTCTTAGTAAACCTGAAGTCGCGTTGATTCTTCAAAAACGTTGAGTTTTGTAACAACTCATACCTTAATTTCAAGACAGTTCTGGTTTGATGAGTTGCGAGATTAAGATATGAATCAAGTTGTTACACAACTTAAAATTTTGAGGGGTTTCCTCGAGGACGGGCGAGGCTCGAGTAGTTGGATGTTTCTCATTGGTTATAGTTATCATGCGAGTAGTTAATGTGCTCCATTTGAAGTGTTGTATGGAAGGAAGTGTAGATAACCTGTTTTATGGGTTGGGATTGGTAAAGGTAGTTTGATTAATGTTTGATAAGGTAGTGGTTATAAAAGAAAAACTCCAAGTAGCGAGAGATCGTCAAAAGAGTTATGCGAGCAGTGGACATCAGTTGGTTGAATACGAGATTGGAGATAAGGGTTGTTAAAAGTGTCACCATGGAAAGGTGTAATGTGTTTTAGGAAAAAGGGAAAGTTATCACCGAGGTATGTCGGACCATTTGAGATCCTTGAAAGAATCGACCTTGTTGCTTATCGATTAAAGTTGCCTGAGGAATTGGCTGGTGTGCATGACACATTCCGTGTGTCGAATTTGAAAAAGTGTTTAGCCAAAGATAGTTGCAAGTACCGTTGGGTGAAATTAAAATCGACAAGACTTTACGTTTTGTTGAAGAACCAATAGAGATTATGGATCGTGAGGTTAAGAGTTTGAAGCCTAGTAGAATGCCTTTTGTAAAGGTTCGTTGGAACTCAAAACGTGGTCCCGAGTTTACTTGGGAATGCGAAGAGTATATAAAGTCTTAGTATCCTCAGCTATTGTTGATCGTGTTGTTGATTAGACTAGTTAAATATCAGGACGAGATTCCCATAAGGAGGGGATACTGTGAAAACCGTGGTTTGAGCGGGTTAGCTTATACCTTTAGATTTTAGTTTAATGCCCGTTTTGTGTGATTCTTGTGTGTTATGTGATCGTTTTGGTTGTTAAGTGAAGTATTTATATGTGCATGGGATCATTTTAGAGTTTAATGATCATCTTATTATGTGTTCATGGGTGTTAAAGTTAAGTAAACCATTCGTTCGTGAGTGGTGATTATGGAAATGAAAGACGTGTTGCCTGCATTGCTACGTCAAATTCTTGGTTTTAAAGGTTAAAGTGTTTATTGAATATGTATGGCTTTACGAAGGAAAGATGTGGTTGAAATATGGAAGTTTGTATCAAACTTTCCATAAATAGCAGGTGAATTTGGAAATGAAAAGTTATTTTTAGAAAGTGCGGTTTATTGCGTTTATGTGAAAAGGTTTACTCAAATTAGCTTAGGTTTTTATAAAAACTTAAGGTAATGCAAGTAAATATGTAATTAATAATTAAATACAAAAATATATATGTAATTATATATATGGTCGATCGGTTATGAGGAATTAAGAGAGTTTAATGTGCAAATTTAATAAAACTAGAGTTTTAGGGGGACTAGGATGCTAATTAAGGGTATTTACTAAAAACCTATCACAAAATTCTGCATTCCCATCCATAATTTCGTCCCATACAGCCCCCATAACCATCTAGGGTCGACTCCCATCCCTAAAAACAAGGAACCAATAATTTGGATCAAGAAGTAAGCAAGAATTGGTGTTAGGATCATGTAATCAAGAGGTAGGTATGTTTAATCTTAATTAATTAGTGTTTACATGTAACAATTAATGTATGATGGATTAGGGTTTCATAAAATACAGATCTTAATGATGTTCTAATGTTATAATAGTGATTAGTGTTGAATTAGGGTCATAATCATACGAATTGCATGTTAGGGTTTGCATGAAATCATGATTTAGGGTTGAGCAGAATTAAGGCTGTGTTCACGAGCGATTTTCTCTATGATAGAAAATGATATTAAAGTGATTCTTTTTTTTAAACAGTAGCCCTCTGAGTCTTCTTTCCAAAAAATCCAGCCTCAAAGGTTTTCATGGTCGGGAAGGTGGTCAAAACGTCTTTACACTAAAAGTTGTCAAAACTGGAAATACGAATCTAATTTTGGTCATTTTGTGAAGGTTTAAAACCCACTTTAAAACTTGAAATAAAACTTGTCCTCCTCCAGAATTTAAGTTTTATATATGTATAAAGAAACCTCAAAAGGGCAAGGGCCAAAAGTTAGTCTAAATGGGGTAACTAGTCACATACATTTTAGTGCACAATAAGATCCGAATTGGGACTGTTTTGAAGTTTGATTTTCTTAAGAGCACTTATGCATGTAAATGGTTATTGGGAATCACATGGTAGTCAGTAGACACATAAGGGAACATGTGTGATTTTTGGTATGAATTATAAGGGTCTTTAGATAAGGGTTTTAGGGGCATAAAGTCACGCTAAAATTCTGCAGTTTTGGTTAAAATGAAATCGTAAATTGTAATGTGTCATTGAAGTGGTTAAGGTTGGGCATGGTGTCCGGTTGACCCATGGTGGTTAATCAAACCCTTAGACATCCATCATATGATTGTTGCATGTGCTTAAGCTTTTGGCTTAGTAGCGTGTAACACGTGTTGTTTTGATTGTTTAGTTTTGTGCAAAGGATTTGGAATTGCTTGAGCATTCAGGTGAGTTTCATAGTCCCATCTTTTTACATTGTTTTAAACTTGGGATGGAAATGATGCTAGTATGAAAATGCTTTGATTACTGTGATAATGTGTTTAGAGTGATGCATGGACTGTATGTGGCTATTATATGTTATGTGCTACATGTTCGGGATATGGTACACTCCAAGGCTTTGTGATCAAATGGAGTGGGTTTTGTGGTACACTCCAGGGCTTTGTGATCAAATGGAGTGTATGCTCCATGCTTAGTGATCAATTGGATGTGTTGGATTTGTGGTATGCTCTTGGTTAGTGATCAATTGGAAGTAGGTTCTTCGGATAGAGACATTCTCGTATCGATTCGTGATTTGGTATTGTTTGGATTGGATTGATTTGGTTTGTATTGTTAGATTATATGGTTAGTCCAATTATGTCAGGAAATGTTTTTATTTATCACAGTAATGATTTATTGGTTTATATCGTGTCTTAAACTATGACTCTCAACCAACTTTTATTGTTGATTGTTTTTGAGCATCATTTTTCAGGTATTTCAGTTTGAGACTCAAATGATGCTAGGAGAAGGGATAGAGGACCTTAGGATTGGCTTGTGAATAATGTTTTCTTTATTTGGGTCTTTCGTTTTAGACTTATGTTATGCTGGGGGGGATAGTTTTAAGTTTGGGATTGATTGATTTTTTATGTTGGGTTGATTTTGCGTGTATGACATTACTTCATAATGCATGACTCCTTTATCTTGTGTTAGATATTGTTTCTGACACATAGTGTCCCTGTAGTAACGTTCTTGTCCTTTTTAGTATTCTATGTTAGACGCCATTGTGTTGTAACGATATCCATGAAGTTACACCTCGTGCTTCTGCCTTGGCGGGGTGTGACAATACTTTAGTTGTGTTTGGACTATAAATACCCCCTCCATACTTCCATAGAGGGGTGAGGATTCATTTGTATCATTTCACCAAAGTGTGTGTGTGTGTGTTCTTTCTCTCTTTAGAAAACACACATCTTTCCTTTCTCTCTCTAAATAATATGGCTTACTTCTTGTTCAATCCTCACCGACCTCCGGATCATATTGTTTAGCTAGTGTTTCTTATTGTTAACAATTGGTATCAAGAGCTAACCAGGGATGTATTGTATTCGTGTGTGTTGTTGTTTTTTTGTTGTGGTGATTTTTTTTGTTAAGCTTATTCGACAAGCTTATTCTTGGCTTATTCATATTCGACAATTTTTTTAAATCTTTCTACTTAGTCTCCTTTTGAAATAGAATTTTTTTTTACTCACAAACGTTTTAAAGTTTTTTTGTTTCATATAATATTGTTGTTGGAATTAAGGAAACACATCTTTGTCTTGTGTCTCTTCAAATCAAACAACATTTTTTTTTGTTTCTTCACGTCTTTTGATTTTTGTTTCGGTGAAGACAAATACAAGAACGAGTTCAACTGTGACCTGAACTAAAGCACCGATCTAGCAAACCGAATGAGTTCAACCTTGTGACATAACCGATCTAGTATCACCGAACTGGTAGTTTCTTCATCAACCGAACAAGTAACAAGCTAAAAGGAACCGAACTAGTTGATTCTTAAGAAACTGAACTAACCATGTCTAGTGCAAACGATCTAGTTAAGTCTAGTGCAAACCGAACTAGAAAGAACACTTGAGAACCGATTTAGAAAACACCTTAATGTTATCCGATCTAGTTGCTTCCGGATCTAGTCTCTACCTTTTGAGCAATGCCGTACTAGTAAAACCCTTGTGAACGACCTAAATAAGAAACTCAACAAATTCTATACATGTTTTTAAGTCGTTTTTCAATTTTACGGTTTCGTGTGATGTTCAATGACGAGACTTAAGACTTATACCATCGTGATCGTGACATCTTATGATCAACGTGGTATATTCGGATTTTGCCGACGATAACTCGTACGGTTCAAAAGATCAAATCCATAATCTTGAATATTTTTTTCTATTTTGAAATCAAAGAAGAAAACGTGTTATGGAGGGAAACGTTTCTATTATTAATCAAAAGTGGAATTTTGCAATTTCAGTCCCTGAACTTTAAGGTTGATTCACCACTCATCCTTTGTTGTTTTATAACCCTCATTGTGGAAATTCTTTTTTAACCGTTAGTCCGACAAGTTACTTATTCAGGCCAGTTAATCATTTAAGCTCAAAATTGTCAACAAATGCTCAGTACTTCTTGTTCAAAAACGATTTCACCAAATAAATTTTTATTCACGGTTTTTTCTTGATTTAGTAAAATCCCATAAAAGTCGTTTCTTTTTACGGTTTAAGTCATAGAATTGTAAAATCCCGTGAACGTTAATTGATTTCAACAACACAACAAACACGACACATAACACTAAAAACGATCTGAATAAGATTCACTAAAAAACGTATATTAACGGGTAAGATCGATTACGATGACAAGTGATCACGAAGTTGATTTGGTATTCTTTATTTGAGATTGAAGTGGGTTTCACGAAGGCGTCTACTTATTTCATCATCGAGACTTCCTTCTATTTTCTATCCTTTTTTCTTCAAACCCAATCTATCGATTGATGACTTGCTTGAACGTATACAGCTATGATTGAGACTTGGATTATCTAGTTATTTCCTGATGTAAGGAGTTACATTGTAGTGCTCATGGGTTATAGCTATCACTTAAAGGAGTTACATTGTAGTACTCAATGTCACACGAAGATGTCGATGTGGATAATTTCAAGAGGTGTTGTACTTCTTATACTTTTCTAGTTGAGTATAGAGTACTTATAGATTTTATCTTACACCATTCTTCAATCAACAACAGTGCAAGATTAAGTAACAAATTTGGGGGATTCTACTTCATTTTCAAGTTTGGTATAAAAGGTTTACTTCACCAAGTGGTTACAACAATAGCCGATAGAATACGAGGTTGGTAAGTTAGCCAGAGAGTTTAAAGGTTGAGATGTAATCAGCAATTCTCACGGGATAATTGAAGCTACATAACGTCAATGGTACCTCACAGTCTAATCAAAATCCTTCAAAGTTCTTCAATGTCTTTCATAACTTTTCAAGAGTGTTGCTTATGACAAGTACTGCTAGGAGTATATGGACGTTCTCGACAAATGTTGCTTTTATGTGAGTTCGCAAACACATCTTATGGGGAAATGTGTACATTCGGGACTTAGTTGACTTTGATGTTACCATGTCAACTTCCAGGGGGATGTAGTGTAGACTACTTTTACTAAGTATGGTTTATGAAGTATTATGCATACGTGAGAAGAATTATTGCTGATTCCTTGCATGTACCCCCGAACGAATATTCACCAAGACCTGATGACAAGTAGCAGTAGTATTTGATGTGGTTTTCTACTTCTACAAAATTCCGCTATGCATGTAAATGTCAAATAGAAGTTTTTTCTAGCTACATCAAAGTTTCAGAATCTGCTCAAAATAGGGATGTTGGTTTGGGGGAAAGCTGATTCATAAACTTCGCCAAAAAGGTGTCTATGAAGAAATCTTTTCAAGACATGCTGCATGAATTGGGGGGAAGTTAATCCAACTCATGCATACTACAATGGTTCCTGTACAATTAAAGACACTGAAGATCCAAACTGGAGTACAAGTTTCAAGACTAGGAGAACTCAGAAGACATCTTCAACATTAGAAGCGCCTTGGAAGACTTTATTTGTGTTGTATTTGTACCTGATAGGAACATTGTAAGTAATTCCGTATGTCCACATATTGGGGGAAGATTGTTAGCCTTAAAATATGTTGACTTATCTGGATTTACATTAGATCATAAATAGCCAAACACGCAGGGACTAGATTAGACTATTAAGGATACTTTAGTTGTGTTTGGACTATAAATACCCCCTCCATACTTCTATGGAGGGGTGAGGATTCATTTGTAACATTTCACCAAAGTTTGTGTGTGTTCTTTCTCTCTCTAAAACACATACACATCTTTTCCTTTTTCTCTCTCAATAATATGGCTTACTTCTTGTTCAATCCTCCCCGACCTTCGGATCCTGTTTAGCTAGTGTTTCTTATTATGTACAAATTTGAATTGCTAGATTTGGTATTAATTTTTCTAAGTGACTACGGAGTTGATCGGGTATCACTTATGTGTGATTGAAGTTGGATTTTACGAAGGCATATACTTATTTTATCTTGAAGTCGGGGTTGGTTGGATGCATGACTTTCAATGATAACTTGCTCGTGCTTAAGATTTAAGTTGAAGACTTGGTTTATCTAGTTTCTAGAAGTCGGGGTGGATGGTTGAAGACCTGGATAACTATCACTTAAAGGAGTTACGTTGTAGTACTTAGTGTCACACACAGAAGTCGATGTGGATAATCACAAGAGGTGATGAATGTCTTATACTTTGGGAGGAGTATTGAGTATTTAGAGATTTGCTTGGAGCATAAATTCTCTACACTGTTCTTCCAACATTAGTGCAAGCTTAAGTCACAAGAATGAGGAATTCTACTTCAGTTTCAAGTTTGGTATATCGGGTTTACTCCATCAGTGGTCACTTGATAAAGCCTACAAAGGGGTTGGTAAAGTTTGTCAGAGAGAGTTTATGCGTAGAGATTTAATCAGCAGTTGATTCTCATGGGATACATTTGAGCAAATTTCATTCTTCTCACAAAATTTCAAGTATATATGCCTACAATGTTTTGCTGATTCTGAGGTATCAAAACTAGCAAAGGGGAAGGAGACATACATCGAGACGCACAAACAGTACACACTAGACGAACTTCATACCTTCTTTCTTATTTGAGGTCATTCTGGATAAACGAATGTCATGACCATATGAGAAAAATCCTTTTGAAACAATTCGTGGCTTTTGGTGTACGTATCCAACTACATGGGGGAAGATGAGTAAGAAAACAGTTTTCTGATGATAAAAGAGGTACACAATGGTATGATGATTCCTCTAGATAGTCAGTATCCTGCAGGATGAAATGTTTTCATCCGGGACATAGTTGACTTTGGGGTTATCATTTTGACTACTTGGAGGGTTTAATTGTCTACATCGGGGACTTAGCTAACCTTGGGTGGTACAAGAAATATCATCATTATCTTGAAGGAAAGAATGCACACATCCAGGACTTAATTGACTTTGATGCTACGATTTGGACTTCATAAATGGGATAGAGTGTATACTTTGGGGTTTTGGCCTTCATACAATAAGATTGGTAGCATCTCTTCAACTACATGGGGGGAAGAGATATCTTGATACTTTTGGTATGCATTACTTGAGCTTCTAGTGGGAAGAAATGTGAGAAGAATTATTCAAGTGTGAAAAGATACGTTGCTGATCTAGTTGATGATCCCCCAAATAGACAATCACTGTGCTTATTATTAAAGAAGCGGTAACATTTGATGTGGGTATCCTACTAATTCCGATGTGCACTTAATCATTCTAAGCTTGTAATAAAGCTTTGAAACCGCTTAAGAAGAAGATTGCTAGTTTGGGGGAAGCTATTAAAGCTTCAAATATAGAATATGTGGCCTGAATTGGGGGGAAGCTAATTCAGAAGCTTCTCCTTAACAAGAAGTGCATGGGTTACTTAGTTCGTGCCTATTACAGTATTTCTTCTACAAGGTACTATAAAGATGATTCATGGTGGAGTGCAAACTTGAGTCAAATGAAAAGCAGATTCTAGAAAAAACTTCAACATGACCAGAATGGCATGAAAATGAAGTTTTCAAGACACGCAACTAATTCAAAATCTTCGAGATGACAAGAAGTGTATGAAGAAAGTTGAACCTTCAAGCAGATCAAAGGCCATTGAAGACATCATCAACATTGGAAGCTTCGAGAAATCTCTTGTTCTTAATCATTATGTACTTGTTAGGAAAATATTGTAAGTAATTCCGTAAACCGTCCCATGGGGGAAGATTGTTAGGATTTCGTTTTATGTGATGACATTACGGAATTACCATAGTTTACTATACCATCATACGTAGGGACTAAGTTGTCAACTTAGCCCAACATATGTATTAGATGGTGGTATAAATACCCCTCTATTGCTTCCATGGAGGGGGTGAGACTCTTGTAACATTTTCACTTTTCATATATTTTACACACATTTGTTTCTCCCTCTACTCCCTCTCTCTAAACATGACTACCATATGGTTTGATTCACCAAGACCACCGGATCTACGATTCTTTTATATTTAGCAGTAATCTATAAATCTAATCTTGTTTTTAAATTTCTTTTGCCACTTAGGTTAATATATTAGAATAAAACGTAGTAAAAAAATAATAATAATTAAATAAAGTTTTGAAACCAGAGATGTGTCCCGATTGATAAAGCAGATCCGACTCGGGATTGATAACATTACTTACGCAGTTATAACCATTCTAGTAAATATGTAAGGATTTTGAGCCTGTATATAACATACGTATTTTATGCTTGATTCCTTTGATTATGAGTGTGCCGGTGATTTGTTGATTCTAGAACTTGTGCTTGAAATCATTACGAGATCGTAGTGAGATCACGTTATCGAAGCGATATAGGTTATTCGATAAGTGAAAAGAGGTTCACTTAGATTAACCCAGATTAGCCAATCCATTTAACATATTCTTTTAGCTAATTACCCTATATAAAGAGTCCTAGGCATATAGTTTTTAGTGTGCACAACCTAGAGATGTAGACGTCTCTAGGACTAATAGTTAGTAATTAGTTAGTTAGTAGTCCCAAGGTATAGAATTGGGGCAAGGTGAAAAAGTATATAATAAAAACCTTGTTTGATAATATATTGTTTTTTATATTCCGCTACATATTTATATTATCTGTAAAATATATCCTAGATGAGTCAATAACGATCTCCACACCGGTTGCTTGGTATGATTGGTTGATTTTTGCTTATAGTTCGTTCGCACTTTGCTATTAGTTTTGTGCCATTTCAGCAAAGATGAAGAGTCGCGACTTCATGTTTCGTATTTTTTGTGGTGTATGCTTATCTCAAGTGTGGGGGAATTGTTAGTTATGTGAAAAAAATAAAAAAATGAAGAAAAAAAAATTAAAAAAATAATGAAAAAAAAGAAGAAAAAAAGTTAAATCGAAAAAAAGAAGTATGAATAAGTGTTGTTTTTTAAATGGAGGTTGGTTTGTTCGATAACCTCGCGGGATTGTGGATTGTCGTAACTAGCAACATGGGTTTCTTGGACTTGTCGACATGTATATTATAAAACCATTTTCATTATATATTTCCCATGCCTTATCCACGCCCTTATTAACCCTAAGCCTGTACATTACAACCCGAATAAAAGTTATTTTTTGATAATTATACCTGGTGCTTACGTCATATCGGTGCAGTTTTGTTTCTTGTACAAGCCTATGGTATGAAATGAATCAAGTGTGAGTAATTGAGTGTGATTTCTCTTTTACCCTCTATTACATCATGTACGAGTGTTTGAGTGAATTATACTTTTCTTATTCGTGAGGTGCTTAGTCATGTTATTACAGCTTAAAGATCACTGAGTATTGTCAAACATCTCTGTTTTCACATATTAAAAATAAAAATTTTTTTTCTTCATAATTCTGTGTTTGTTTTGTAAAGCTTATTATTTTTTTTCTTTTGCTTGAGGGCAAGAAAACCCTTAAGTGTGTGGGGGAGGGGTGTTTGCGCCTTTTGCACTTAATTGTCACAAAAACAAAAAATATTATCGAAAATTTCACACCCAATAATTTTTTTTTAAATAATAAAAATATTTCAAAATTTAAATATACATATATAAAAAAAATAATTTCCTTGTCTTGTCACCTAGGACATTGTTTATAATTTTTTTAGATTTGCTTGAGGGCAAGCAAAGTTTTAAGTGTGGGAGGATTTGATAACGCTCAAATTATACATGTTTTTATATGCGTTATCAATGATTTTATATATATAAATTGGTTAAATATAAGAACTTTTGGTATAGAATCGAGTATATTTGCTATTGTAGGTTCTAAGTACGTGTCGTGGAAGAAAACGAAATAATACACGAAGATTTGAAGCTTAAACGAAGAAATAACTGAAGCTGAATGCTTCCCGACACCTGTTCACTGTTTTGATCATAACTCGGTCATACAAACTCCGTTTTAGTTGATTCAAACGGCCACACGGACGAAATTCAATTATCTACAACCATTAAAAAGCCAACTACTGAAAATGACCAAAAGTACGCCGCACTTGCAGAAAGTGCGGCGCACTTTTCACAAGAACTGAAAAGTCCTTTAACAACCAAAGTGCGACAGTTTTACCCAAAGTGCGGCGTAATTTTGAGGCAGTGGAGAAAATTAAATGCAATTAAATGCTAAGTGCATTAACTCACTAAGTACGGCGCACAAATAAGTAAGTGTGGCGTACTTTGCCCCCCGAAAAGCCTATAAATACCCTCATTGGCTCTCCTATTTGATATATCTCTTATAAAATCTTCATACATCTTACACACACACTCTCTAGAATTCGTTTGGAGAGGAGGAAGGAGTGGTGAGGGTCTTAGGACCCAATGATCCAAACACCCCTCTACACCACCATGTAACCACCATGAACCACCACCATATTCATAAATTTCCCAGTTTTAAAACCATATCAAGACCACCTACCATCCATTTCCAGAATCTAAACACATCATAATTTGATTCTTAGAAGATTCACACCAAATTCTCTTAAGATCATCACCATAAACCTTGTAACCAAACACTCTATTTTGTGATATGTTGCGGATTTCCAGAAGTTAGGTGACTTATTTCCGAGTTGTCTCAGTAGCATTTGGTTGTTGGTTGATCATGAAACTATTAGTTTTGGGTTGGTGGTTGTTGTAGTAGAAATATTGGTATTGTTATTTGTTCTCATATGTGAAACATTATAAGATATTTGGATGATTTTGCTATGACTTATGAATATACATGTTTATGAATTCAATGTTGTCACACCCCCAAACGGGGCCTGAATGGAATACACGTGTCCAGGGGCGTGACGTCATAATATACATCTCACAAGATACAAAGAACGACCTATAAGGGTACGTTTGAAAATCCAACATCGCTTGTAGAATTGTGTGGTAAATTGATAAACAACCCAAGTAGAATTATATTTAAGACCCTTCCTTATGTTGACCGACCAGGTTGGGAGGAATTCATATGTATGCATATTTGATATAAATTATTCTTAATGCGCTCGCGATGATGTAGTATATAGGCCGAAAGGATTCTATGTTTTCATTGGTAGATATGTTTGTTATTATGATTACCCATCATATATAACTTGTATGCTTTGTTTATATAAAGTCTTGCTCTATCTCTATCTATTATGTTATGTGAATCATGCCTTGTTCCCTGCTTGCTTTATACACACGTTTAGGCTATTTGACTCATGAGAATCAATTAGCTTTGTTACTTGATAAACAATCTGTGAACTGCTACAAATCCCGTGGAACGACCTGGACTTACCTAATACTATATTACACTCGAATAAGGTATAATTGCACGAATGTTGTGTTTTTAGTAAAAATCGGTATTTCTAGTTATTATAAATTTAAAGCTTGTAAAAACACACATCAATAATCCTTATGTGGCTGGGGAGAGTGTAGTGGAAATGGAGGATATAAGTTTACAGGCTAGGGAACGTGCAATTGATATGTTGAAATTTCACATTAAAAGGGCCCATGATAGAATGAAAAAGTATGTTGATTTGAAGAGAAGTGAAAGGGAATTTGATGTGGGAATGTGGGTTTACTTTAAGCTCCAACCCCACAGGCAAGTTACCCTCAAGCAAGAGAGTCAAAACAAGTTGTCACCTAAGTACTATGGGCCTTTCATGATTACTGCCAAGGTTGGAGCCGTGGCTTATAGGTTGGAGCTACCCAATGGAAGTCAAGTTCATCCAGTCTTCCACGTGTCTTAGCTTAAACCGTGTAGAGGAAATTCTTTAAAAGATGGATTATAACCACATTGTTGTGAGGGTAAGGCTTGTAACGATTTGGACCTACTTGATTTATGTACAGAATTCATTGTCAAACTTCCCCATTGTGGTGAGGGAGGATTGTTAACAGTGGAGCCTGAATTGATTTTGGACAGAAGGATTAGAAAACTTAACAACAGAGAAGTTGGCTATGTGTTGGTCAAATGGGTTGGTCATACTGAAGAAGATGCCACTTGGGAACTTGTTAAAGACCTTATCAAAAGGTTCCCTGACTTTAGCATTGATCCTTGAGGACAAGGATCCTCTGAAGAGGGATGAATTGTCACGAAATAAAAGAAGTTAGCTCAATTTGGAAAGTCAAAGCAAAAGCCAAACTTTGATTATGATTCAAATTGGCGAGAAAAACCATTACATCTCAATCTCCTCTATAAGTACCCCAATCACTTGTCATTTTTCATTATCTAAATTGTAATCTTTTCTTTCTAATTCTCTCTAATCATTCCACTTGTAACAATTCCATAATTCTAATAACAAACACTTTTTATGAATTTTGTTCTTTCTTTGTGATTCCTAAAGTGATTGTTTCCATTGAAGCTTGAGCTACCATTTCTTAACTGAAATCTAGTTCAGTATGTTTCATTTTGCGAGTCTCAGGTAATCTGATTCACCCATGAATCACTCCTACGCATAAAAGGATTTAATTGTTTTATGTGGATCATTCAAAAAATTTTAAATGTCTATACTTTATCATATTAACTAGTAGAATTACCTAAGGTAACATGTATACTTTGTAGGTAACAAGGGAACACCATGTGTCTTTCTTGTTCGCCATCGGATGATCAACACCCAACACCCGTCCTGCTTTTGAATTTTTGGAAAAGAAGTTTTCAACTTAAAATGACTTCTCAGGAAGGCTTAAAAACTTGAATAAACCGATGTGATACCAATTGTAAAACCGTAGAGGGGTGAATACGGTCTTCTTGACTTCTTTAAAGTTTATAAAACTTCAAGTCTCAAAGAGCCTAGTGGTGTAATGATCTACTTGATGATAAAGACAATACGTAGATGGACAGAGAGAGAGAGAGAGAGAGAGAGAGAGAGAGAAAGAGACACTACGATATATATTGGTTTGGGTTGGGAGGGGGGGGAGGTTATACCATTCGTACGTCTAGTTGCGGATCCACGACACCTATACTATTACTCTTGTATAATCCTTATGGTGGAATATAAACCGTATTACAACTTCGCTCCACCGATATGCACTAAGATCGATGCTCACTAAGAAGAGATACTCCCTATGGTATTCCGCCCTCGGAATCCACCCTTAAGAACATGTGATTCGACTTTTCTTCTAGGATTACTAAGATCAACTATGACCACTAAGAACTTCCCATTGGAAGCTTACCAAAACCTCAACTAGATCCCCAATGATCTAGGCTTGATCATTAATATACAGGACTTCCCTTACAACCAAATTGAATTGATAAAAGATAGTTGAACCAAGTCCTAACCTAACCTAGAAAGTCGATTCTAATAGAAAGGGTATGAGAAAGAAGACCCTCGACTAATAACACACAAGTGTGGATTAGGCACTTGTGTGTCTCACTTGCGGAGATGTGTTCTTTAATAGATGATCGATGATAAGATTAAGAACATAAGAGGTGTTAGACTTGGAGGATAGGAGAATAGAAAAGAGATGAAAGAAATAATGGAAAGAGGTGAGGAACACAAGAGCCAATAAGGGGGATTTATATGCCAAAAACCCAAAATAGGAAAATCCATTTCGAGTGTGGCGCGCTGCTCATGCGTCAGCGCGTAACTAGCGTGTAACAATTCACATTTTCACGTCTTTTTACGTCAATAAATATTCAACTATTTATTTTAAACTTTTACGCGTTTATTTCTAATTTTCAACGTTTAGTTAAATCGCTTAAACTAAAAATCAATAATCAACGTAAACCGACATCAAACAAATAAAAGTTTACGTCAAACAAGTGTTATATTACTTTTACGAAGATAATTATTATCTTTTTATATTTTTTTATTGGTTACGTAAAACGTGTATGTTTCACAATAAAATACATTTATGCATACACGGAAGCACCAATACCAACTTTTATACCCAATACCTAATATTTAATCAATTTTACACTTAATAAAGCCCTTAGGTCGGGTCTATACATACAACACACCTAATAAATCCTAACTCTACACTAATATCCCATCACTTTGTTATAAACTTACAACTAGTACAACATTGAACCTAGTTTCCATAAATTGACACTTCACTTGTCCTCCTTTATACCCTAATCATACCCTCCTCCCAGGGAGGAGGAGAATAGTTGTACCATTACCACTAAACAACTTATAATCCATGGTTTTGTTTAGAAAACTAGCTAGTTCTTTCCCTATAAATAAGACCTCAAGTGTAAGCCTTATGCACACACTTTTCCTTTACAAGCAAACACACAAATTCTCTCTTGTTTTCTATATAACCCCACGGCTCAAAAATCCCATCTAGGGTTTTCATAGTTTTCAATTTACAAAGACTTCAAGCATACAAGTGTTCTTAGGTATAATATCTAAGGTATATCAAGGTGCTTTGGAAGCTTGGGTGTTGATTATACAAGTGTTTATATCAAGAAGAAATTAGGGTTTTCAAGTTAGTTTTCTTGAAAGTATTTAGGGATAAATACTTGTAGTTGATTTGGGTATCATCTTCATACATCTTCATTGAGGTCTAAACATAACCCTAATCTCTTCTAATTATTCATTTACATATTTTATATACTTGTTATTATGTTAATCACCACCTAGGGTTTGTTTTTATGGTTTATAAAATATTACAACCATATATGAGATTCAAATGTACATGTATATATGGTGAAATAATGATTAAAATGCAAGAACACACTTTATATAAGTGTTGGATAAATTATATATTTACTTTATAGGGTTATTATACAAAGATGTTACTAAAGTTTACGTGAAAGTTCGTCTAAGTTATTATAGTTTCATTTTGTTCACTTAGGTTACTAAACTTATAAGAAGCATACCCCACTATAATTTTAGTGTTAATTCGAGTAACATGAACGCATATTTTTTGATAAGTTAAGTAACATAAATGTCGCGTTTTTAAAAGTTAAGTGATGTTTATGTATACTTTTATGAGTTCAGTAACCTCAAAAGTCAAGTCTCATAAGTTTAGTAACCTAAGTGAAAAAAATAAAACTTTAGTAACTTATGTGAACTTTCGTGTAAAATTTAGTAATTTATTTGTACAATAACCCTTACTTTATAAATTTATTTGTTGAAAGTTTAATTACAAAAGTTATATATAAATTATCACGAGGACTTGGTACTTGGACAAGAGTTATGGACATGAATATGATGACCCTAAATATGTAAGACATATGGTACAAAATTAACTTGAAGAACTTGTACAAATTTAAACCAAAGAATGATTTATAAAACTAGATTTATAAAGTGTATATATATATATATGGATTGTTTTGAGCATACTGTGTGGATTCATACTTTTATAAATTTTGGGAATATTTTATTAAAATAGTACATATTATGAGGATCATAAGCATTTAAAGAACTTGAAAAACCGAGCTATAACGAAGAAGTTATGATATTTACAAGGTTACGATAATTAATTATATAAAAGTGTTTTTATAAAAATAGCTACTGTTCATATCTGAGAAAAATGTACACATATTTTATAATGATAGTACATGTCATAAGAATTCCAAGCATATAAGAAACTTGAAAAACAGAATTAAAACGAAGGAGTTATGAGTTTTACGAGATTTAAAGTTATAAAAATATTTTTATAAAATGTTTTGATTTACTGTGTTCGACTCAGAATTTTATAAAAACAGTGAACATTTCATTTAAGTATATTATTTCGTCACGATTTCATACATATAAAGAACACGCGAAACGGAGTTAAAATGAGCAAGTTACGAGTTTTTAAAGATTTCGGATAAATAGAAATACAAAAACTAATTAATTTTTATAATTAAATTTCTATAATTTTTATAAAAACATAACATTCTTATAAAATCTAAAAATATGGTTTACAAGTGTTTTTGAGTCCGTTTGGGCTATAAAAACATTAAGAAATATTGTCGTATCATTTATATAATTTTTATATACGTTTTTAACTTTATAAATATTATTTTATAAAATAATTAAACTAATTATATAACATCATTATATAATCAATAAAAATATTAAATCAAGTATTATTAACAAATGATCAATTGTCGGATAACAATAATATTTTATATTACGGATACATATACATAGGCATTTAATTAACAAATACGATTTTAATATTGTTTCGACTTTTTAAATCAAACAAACACTAGTAGGTGACGATGTAACTTTATAACTTACGATGTTGTATTTATATTAAATACATTATACTTATACGACCTATAATTAATTAGGTTGCATTCCGGATCGTTTGCGACGATTACTTTGTTGATTTTGCGATAATCACTACATTCACTAAAGGTAAGTTTATAGCCGTCCTTTCACTTGTTTTATATTTACTTTACAAATCTTGGGGGAGAATACATGCTCGTTACAACTTGTTTACATATCATTTACAATCACTTTTACATACTCTTCTACATACTTGATTTCGTAACTCATTTACATATTCGTTTACATGAACGTTACAAACTCATTTACATGATTGATTACAAACTCGGTTACATGAGCATTTACAAACTCATTTACATGGTTGATTATGTAGAAACTAGAAGGGGGGTTGAATAGTTTTTACCATTTTAAAATTAAAACTTAGATTGTCGACTTATGTGAACTCAAGAGATATGTACAAGTGTATATGATAGCGATGCAATAAGTAAGTAACTAATCTATGAAATATAAACAAGTAAAGATAAGAAAGATCAAACCGTTGACACAAAGATTTATAGTGGTTCAACTACGAAGCTCCTTTTCGCCCTATTCCACTCCCCAAGTACCCAAATTGGGAGTTATCTTCACTATGTCTGTTGGGAATTAAAGGCTTCTACAACTTAATGCTGCTGGTTCAAGTTTCTACTGCTGGATGAAGAAACTACTACTGATGGAGATTAGAGAAAACAGTCTAAGTCATTAGTACTATTAGTGTTATAGTTAGTACTGCCAGTACAAAGTGTTAGTACTGCCACTTTATTAGTACTGTTAGTTATAATAGTTAGTACTGTTAGTTATAATAGTTAGTACTGCTAAAGTGATATGCATGAGATATATTAGGAATAGATATGCATTGATCACTTGACGCGTTTTGTAAGCCCATTAGGGTTTCCTTAGATGAAACATAACTATTGGAGAGAAATTGGATGAAATTTGCTATGACTTATGAATATACATGTTTATGAACACGATGTTATCTTGCTTGGATCCTTGTATATCTTTTGATATATCTTGCAAATAAAAGGTCGTGGCCAACAGGTTTTAATTGTCTTGATTATTTATTAAACCGGTTTGTCATAACGTGTCAATATCATACATGTGAGAATTGTGTGTGGTAAATTGATCAATAACCTAAGTAGAATTATTGTTTAAGACCTTTCCTTAATGATGACCGACACCGGTTTTTTATTGGGAAGGAACTCCATATTAATGAATATTTGATATAAACATTCTTTATCGCACGTGAAGATATAATTAATATTATGGCCAAAAGGTTTTTATTTTATCCATTTGTCGATATGCTTGTTAATATGAATTACCCGTTTAAATATACTTGTATGATTTCGTTTATATAAAGTCTTGCTCTATCTCTATCTATTATGTTATGTGGATCATGCCTTGTTCCTTGCTTGCTTAATACACACGTTTAGGCTATTTACCCCGTGCCAAACAATTAGATTTGTTAACTTGATAAACAATTTGTGAGTTGCTAACAAATCATGCTTGTGTAATCGACCTTGGGAACTTACCTAATACTATATTACACTCGAATAGGGTATACTTGCCCGAATGTTGTGTTTTTAGTAAAAGTTGGTATTTCTGGTTATTATAAATTTAAAGCTTGTAAAAACACACATCACGAGTTAACGAATGATACCAAAAACTGAACGATTACAAAAGTATAAGAAATTACACGTTGTCTTCTATGGATTGGAATGCATTGCAAGACCTCTTCTGCTCTTTTTCTTTTCTGAAAATCGACTTTTGTGGTTTAGGTATCGAGAATATGATTTAGCACACTTAAAACTCGTTTTTGAGTTTTCTATTTATATTGTCTGGAAGTCGGTTCGATACGGCGTATCCAAGGGATTGGATACGGCGTATTGGTGTTTCTTGGAGTAGGGACCACGTTTGATATCTTCCAGAATCTTCACATACTATATATCCAATACGGCGTATTGGTCTTCTCTGGATACGGCGTATTGAGCTTGTTTCCTTTGTGGTCTTTGGTGAGTGCAGGCACGGATACGCCGTATCTTTCTTGATGGATACGACGTATTGGTAGTCAGAATATTAATCTTTAAAATATCTTCGTTTAAGCTCCAGAATGAGCGCCTTTTGCTAATATTCACCAAGTACTCTGTAATTACTGTAATTCTCAAATATAAACGATTAAGTAACAATTCTTTGTTGTAATTATACAAAATGGGTTAATTACATGGGATAAATAATGCTATAAAATAGATGTTATTTGATATCATCATCCCCCAACGGAAAAGACAGTAAAAATGAGGCTACAAGAACTCACCTCAAGCAAGTCTTTAGCAACCAAATCTCAATTACACAAGCAAATGCAACGACGTCCGCACACGACCTAGTCCAGTTAATGTCCCATTTTAATCATTCATTCCAAAACAGTCTTCACGCTTGATGCATAGAGTTTAGACACGTTGTACAATTACCCATAACAAATTCGTGGTGGTGAAGGTTTAGATCGAAATATCCCAACGATCGAACTCAATCCCATTACTCAACTAAACATACAGTCTACTATTTACAAGAAAATAGATAAGTAATATAAGTAAATAATTATAATTAAAAATTATAAAAAATATCGTCGAAAAGCTCCCTTCGTAACCTTCGTCCACCTAGAAATAAATCATAAATAGGTATGAAAATGGAATCGTTTTACTCATAATAAACATATTTGAGAAGTTTCGAGAAAAATTATCTTTTAGTGAATTTATTAAATAAATAAAATAATTAAATAATATTTTATTATTTAAAATCAAAAATCATGTTTTTAGGTAAAAATTTCTAAGTATAAACTTTTTACGAAATTTCGACATGACCCGTACGTTCATACAACGTTTTCCAAGGTTTTTAACCTTTATTTCAAACACTTTTCAAACTTTCGACACTTTTTTGACAAAATTCCAAAATCTCGATCTTTAACGTTTACTAAAACGTTTTTCCCTAAAATATCATTTAATACCACATCGTAAATACATTTCACCTTCAAAAAGTTCGTCAAAACTCTTATAACGACTAAATATTGCTTATTGGGCTTTAAGGCCCAATAAGGGTCCATTAAGATATATATAAGTCCAAAATACGATCTAAGTCCAAAACTAAGGTCCATTTATATACATAAGCAAATAAACTAATAAAGTAGATAAAAAAATCCCGGACCACAATAACCGCCTCCCAGTAAGCAACGGCTTAAATAGGCTTATTGGGCCGTGAGTCCATAAGCTCCACAATACATATATTAAGCTTGACAATAAGCTAATAAGCTACGCATCGCATTTGGTTACCACCATAAGCTATAAAAATAGTCCACCATAACACAAAAATAGTCAAAATCACTTTCCTAGTGATTTTGGGAAAATAACGTGGCATATAAGCCCACAATAAGCCAAGAAATAGCTTAAAAATAAGCCCGAATAAGCTATTCATGCTACAATCAAAAATAAGCTATCTAGCAACATATATTATTCAACCATCACGACCACAACATCAAAACTACAAAAACCCTTATTTTCCTTTTTAAATCCAATGAACCAAACACCCTCTTTTTATTCATTTCGTTTCCAAAAATCGATTTTTACAACGATCAACTTGTACAACTAACATCTATGCATCAAGATAAACCCAAAAGGACGAAGGAAATTTAAATTTGAAAACTTACAAGAAAATCTTTAAATATGTAGATTTCAACATGAACCGGACAACCCAAACGTTGTTTAAATGAATACTCAAATACTCGTATCAACCCGGAATATCACGTTCTCGATCAAAGTTGGAAAATTTATGATGCTTTGTCGTTGTTGGTGGCGGACGAACACAAGAGCACACACACTTATGTGTGTGTTTTATTTTTGAAATGAAAATTTGATTATGAGAAATGTGGTGGAAGGTATCTTAATGTACCAACTTGGAGACACATTAGCTATAAAGTAGGCATCTTGCCTCCTCCTTAACCCCACGCCTAGTTAAGGATCCTAGGAGGGTTCGGGTCTTTCTTTTCGGGTCGGGATCACTGAAATACTCGTAATACTCAATCGTAAATTTACTCCAAAGTTAATTAGCATTTTTACTCACCTTAAAAATACTTTTCCATTAACCTAGAGTATTCACATGACATATTTACACTTTAAACCCATCAAAACTCATTTGGACATTAACGGACGTGCCGAATTCGTTTTTTGGCATTTCTCAAAATTCACGGGTCAAACCACCCGGAATATAAATAACACAATAACACCTTCCAAAAGGGATTATTAACCACAATAAACCATAATTCATCACAATACTCATAAAATCATCACCGTCAACACGATACAAAATCTGAATAAACTGACAAAAGTCAAAGGACTATAAATGAAATATTTAGAACACAAAAAGGGCAAAGGTTACATTCTACCCCCTTAAAATAATTATGTCCCCGAAATTCAACTACTAACATCACTAAACAAATGCGGATACTTCAATTTCAGCAGATCTTCACGTTCCCACGTGAATTCAGGGCCACGTTTCAAATTCCACCGAACCTTGACGATGGCAATCCTACTATGCTTCAGCTTCTTAAACTCTCTTTCCAAAATTTCCACAGGCTCTTCCATAAAATTCAACTTAGCATCAACTCGAATCTCATCCAAAGGCACTTGCAGTGTTGGATCAGCCAAACACTTCTTAAGCTTTGACACGTGGAACGTGTCATGAACACCGTTCAACTCCTCAGGCAAATCTAACCGATAGGCCATAAGGCCTACCTTTTCAATAATCTCAAAAGGTCCAACAAATCTAGGTGCTAACTTCCCTTTCTTCCCAAAGCGTACCACACCTTTCCAAGGCGACACTTTGAGCAAGACATAGTCAAAGGCTTCCTCCTCTTATCAGCATAACTTTTCTAACGATCACGCGCAGCCTTAATTCTATCCTTAATCTGCGAGATCTTCTCAGTAGTCTCTTGCACTAACTCAGGTCCTATCAACTGACCTTCTTCAACCTTAGCCCACATAATTGGCGAACAATACTTTCCACCATACAATGCCATAAACAGAGCACATCTCACACTAGCATGATAACAATTGTTATACGAAAACTCAACAAATGAAAGATGAACATCCTAACTTCCTCCTAAGTCCAGGACGTACACTCTAAGCATGTCTTCCAAAGTCTGAATAGTACGCTCACTCTAACCATCGGTCTGAGGGTGATAAGCCATACTCATGTCTAATAGAGTTCCTAATGCTTCTTGCATTGACTGCCAAAACCTTGATGTGAAACGACTATCACAATTTGATATGATCAAGATCGGCACACCATGTATAGCAACTATCTCATTCAAATATAATCTAGCCAATCTATCCATCTTATAATCCTCACGCATAGGTAGAAAATGAGCAGACTTAGTTGATAGGTCACATGAATCTTGAATCAATCATATCAACATGTAAGATTAGAGAGAATGAGGGAAAGTAAAGGGAAAATTCAAATCTTATTATGGAGGGAAAATGAGAGTTAATTACAAGGGCAT